>JAKSZP010001518.1:0-145735 GCA_022478985.1 Massospora cicadina | reverse complement strand
ATGAGATTCCCTGGTACAGTTTCTTCAGTCCAACACACAGTCAGCAGCAATCCCCAATTGTTTCTCCTTCTTCTCTAGATCCCCGCTCAGATCTTTACTCTTTTCCTTAAAAAGTTTCTCCCAATTATCGCACACAGCAATAATATCCTTGAGAAGATTAGAACATTTGAAAGCTGATAATAGTTTACTACTTAAACTATATACCAGATGAAAGCTATATAACACTGGTTTTACTATATCCTGTTTTTTATTATAAGTGAATTCTAGGGAATTTATAGTGGGGATTCAGTCGTCTAACCCTCAGTTGACACCTCTTCAATAAAATGGCAGCTGTTGCCATTGAATCATTCATCCTCGTCTCAGCAACAATGGTCTTCCCCATCCTGGCTAGGATTCCATCATTGGACATTCTTGAGATCTAAAAAGGCTAGAGTTGGAAAACATGTCCCTAATGTTTTTCTCACTATCCCAGCGAGCCAACCATATTTGGCAAGTGACCTGCTTAGGTAATGGGACTTGTTATCTATTAAGGCAGGTCACAAACTAACTGGATGATTCACTAGTTGCAGCCAGCATCACTCGCCTCACAACTTACTACTTACATTCCCAATCAGTCAGTGATGAAACCTGACCAATCCAAATTTGGTACACCTGATAGTTAATCACTATCAGATGCTCCTATTTTATCAGCAACTCTGCCCGTCAAGATCTTAAGCATTTGTCCAGAACAATATCCGATAGATACAACCAGGTGAATATCTCAATATCCCCCAAACCTAGTTACTCCACAATTTTGGTACACCAATTTCCAATTCACCTCACATTAGGGGATTACCCCCTAGCTATTCCTGGTAATCTAGCAGGCTGGAAATATGGGCAAAAATCCTAACACATCCCCCCTCTTGCCTAGATTTTCA
Source organism: Massospora cicadina (assembly GCA_022478985.1). Classification (NCBI taxonomy): domain Eukaryota; kingdom Fungi; phylum Entomophthoromycota; class Entomophthoromycetes; order Entomophthorales; family Entomophthoraceae; genus Massospora; species Massospora cicadina. The sequence continues at coordinate 144,818 of JAKSZP010001518.1, read as the reverse complement.
GCGAGAAAAGGACTGGGGCATGAGAACACCACTTTGGACACTTGGTCAAATACTTCTTTTGCTCAAGCAGAGTACAATTGCCAATACTCAATGCTGCTTGGGATGACTTTTGGCAGGCAGCTCTCTTCCTCTTCCTCCTCCCTACCTCCTACTCTGAGCGCAGTCCTTACGATCAACTGTTGTGCTGGGCTGATTGATTTACATGTGATGATATTAGTCCCAGGATCTAGTTTTCCCCCCATCAGGGCATATGACCCGCTGTCATATTAAGGATTCTTGGTCCAGCATCCTCAATTTCCTGATTTTCTACTTGTCCTTGTAATGAACGAGTTTGTCTCATTTGTTACATTCCAACTCAGATTCATATTTTCTGAATCTGAGTCAGATCGCTTTAAAAACATTTTTGGGTTTGGTCATTTCAGACATTGGGTTGCGCCTCGCCTGAGCTGTAGATTAGGCTTGTGTGAGCCTAATCAATGACTTGGGTGAGGCCCCTGAAGCACTGCCTTTATAAGGCGCGCCTGCCCATTCCAAAGCTCAGTTTGAATTTTCACCCTAGCATTCCCATCATGGGGAGCATTGTCGTTTGCTCCCCAGCCGAGCTCTGGTTGGCGGGCACCTTTATATGGTTCCTGAATAGAAATAAAGGTTGTTTTGGGGTTTGCTTACCTCACATACCTGTGGTCTTTTTCGGGTGATCAGTTCTGAGGAGCTTTCATGTGGTTGGGTCGGACCAATCACAAGGATGTGCGTAACACAAGTAGGTGAAATTATTGGTGCTGTAAGTGTCCCAAACCTCTTTCATGCTTAGGTTAGGCCACTTTGGTTGCTTGTCAGTGCGTCAAAGGAACTTTAAATATAGGTGGTCAAAACTGGGGTTTTTCCGGTCTGTTACAGTCCTAGACAGGAGACCCTTGCTATTGATGTTCATTTTGTGGCCCAATTAAGAATGCTTATTTATGTTCGCCCTTGTTATTTTTCTCTCATAACCTTTTGGCTCATGTCATTCTTAATTCTTCTCTTGGAGAGCTTGTCCCATTACTTTTGAGATTAATTTCTTCAAAATTGGAGCTTAATGGATTGTAGAGTGCATAATGTTGACTTCCATATAAGTCCAACATCCCCCCTCTCATCCAGCTCATATGTTGAATTCTGAGTCACGGTATCAAAAGCTACTAAACAGTTTGTCTGATCAAGATCTTTGGCTCTTTTAGAAGATGAGTTGGGATGCACACTGGAACCTCTTCTACGGTCCTTCCAGGACTCATACGCCTAGTCTGGCACCAACGGCTAGTCCTTCCATCAGACTATCAGAAACGGTAACCAATCCCTCCAAAACCAGGCTAGCAATCATTTCAAACAACTTGCAGCCAATTCTTCCTCTGTTGTCAATTCCAGAGTTGGATTTTGAAACTCTCCTAGATTCAGCTCCTTTTGCAGATGCGCTGAACATCATTGTGGATGCTCCTGAAATTATGCCTTATGCTCTTGATCGCTCTTTTTTTGCTGGGTTGGACTTGCTTCCTGAGTTCCTCTTCTGACTCAGATAATACTACAAACCCGCTGTCTTGGCTACCGAGCTCACCATCAGTAACAGTATTCATTTTTGAACTCCCCTATGCCAAATAATGGGATCAAGTCACAGAGGCTTTTTACTACTTCTGAATCCCTCCAATCTTAAGAACATCATAGAGTGGGATACTTCCACTTATGCTCTTCGCTTTGCCAGCCAAATTATTTAAAGTTGGTCCACAAAGCTTTCAGCCTCTCCCAGATTTCACCGTTCCTTCAGCTTCAGCTTCTTAAAAGCCCATAGTCGTCGCTTGGAGGATGCCGTTTGCTTCCTGCACAACTATCTCATCTACGGTGCTCCCCATCAGTATCTTCCGCTGATGGATTTATTAGGGGGAATGATTTGGCAACCCCCATCCAGTATCACTTGTTCGCTTCCAGCCTATATGTCCGGTGTTCTTCTAAAGCCCATTGTCAGGCGCTCAAGACTAATCTTCTGGCTCTGGTACCATATCAGGATTACTCAGGGTTATTCATCAACTGCCTCTTTCTATACTGTTGCTTTCCTCCCCGCTCTGGGGTTTCACAATTGGCTTCTTCCGACATCTCAATTTCCCTTCCCCTAGTTGCTTTCTCACAGGGATCTGTGTCCACTCAAAGAACTTGGTTTTGTGTAGGTCTAGCCCTTGCTAGCATCCGATCTCACATCAATTTTGATGGGCTATTAATTCCTACTGAAATCCATCCTCCCTCCCCCAAGAGGCGACATAAGCAGAATCATCCCCATATTGAGGATAATCAATAAAAATAAAGATTATAAATGTATATCAGTTTTTTCTATGCGTTTTATAATATTTTTTTTTCAATATCTTATATCAATCCTTTATTTTTTCCTTCTTTTTTCTATGGGACTTGACCTTGTTTCAGTTCATTGGTCCATCTTTATTTATTTTTTTCTCTTAAACTGGGTCCTAGATACTTAAACCTACCAGTTTTCTATAGTTCAGAGGTCCATTTTTTGGACTTAACCATCTAGATTGGTTCAGAGGTCCTTTTTTCAAGCTTGACCTAATCATCACAACATGACCAACTTAATGGTTCAGAAGTCCTCCGGGAACTCTTTTATTTTTTCATCAATTCATCGCTTCAAATACTTAGCATGGACTCAATTTACAACTCTTCCATCCAAGAGATTCTTGATAGAGTAGGCGTCAGTCGCCATCTTGGCAATAATTTTAAATGGACCTGACCACAATGCATCCAGTTTGTTTCTTCTTCTGAAACAATGCATATCACAATATGCAACTTTTTCGCCTATTTGATATTTTGCTAAGGCTTGTCAGTTCTTGTCATTTGTTGATTTCGCTTGTATCTTTTTCTTCAATTTAGTATTGAATGCTTATGATTTCATCTCGATCAGGATATTTGCCAGTTGGTTCAAGTGCTGTTCAGCACTCATCCCTGATGTTGGTTCCACCACCAAATATAAAATTGGCAGCAACGCGGCCTTCCTCCCATATAGCAACTCAAACGTCAATTTTCCCATCACCATATGATGTCTGATATTGTAGGCGAACGTCACTGAACTCAGATATTCCCCACGTGGAAGTTCTATTTGCAACTAGCTTCCTCAGCGTCGCAGCCAGCGTTCCATTTAAACATTCTACTAGTCCATTTGTCTCCAGCTGGTAGGGGACAGATATGACTCCTCTGATCCCCATTATCTCATTCAGACATGGGATCACATGAGACATGACGTTTGTCCCATTATTGCTAAGAAGGACCTGTGGGCATCCATGTTGATATACTACATAAACCAGGATGAACTTTGCGGTGCTGGTAGCATCTACTTTTGCCAGGGCCTTTATCTCAACCCATCTCATCAGATGGTCGATAGCAACTATTATATAATTGACTACCCCTGTGCTCATTGTCAGCGGCCCCATCATGTTGATGGACACCATATTCCAGGTAAATCCAGGGTGGACCAGTCAGTATCCAGTTGTATTCTTATGTGGCTTGTGCAGCTGGCACTCCACGCAACAAGCTAGATAGTCAGAAACATCATAGTTGATTGATTCCCAGTAGTACTGGCAAATATTATTAGTTGTTTTTATCAGGCCTACATGCCTGACAACCTTAGGAGTGGCTTAAACAATAGCTGCTCTTTCTGATGGCTTTGAGAATAATAACCGCTTCCCATTAATTATCTTAAACACTTGTTCATCCATGGTATCAGTGTTTTCCATCACTTTTTGAAGTGCACCTTGGATTTCTCAGGGCTCGTTTCTGATTTCTCCATTAACCATTCTCTGGAATAACTCATCCGCCTGCAGGTATACCATCTGGACCATTGGTAATTGTGATAAGCCATATGCATTCTGGTGAGAAGCCCCCGCACAGTAGACATTCTTGAAATTTAAGCCTGTAGCTTAAGTGCTCATCAGGCCAGTCATCATTTTGGTTTTCTTAAATTATGGAGCCAACACAACAAAGAGTGGTCCGTCACCACTTTGAAGTGCATTCCATGGATGTACACCCAAAACTGCTTATATCCATTAATGATCACAAGGCATTCACGCTCTGTTATGGTGTAGTTACTCTCAGCGGCTGAGAGTGTCCAGATCACATATGCCACTGGATGTTCGTCGCCAAGGTCATCTACTTAGCTTAGTATGGCGCCAATCGCTGTCAAAAAAGCAATGATTTGTATATTAAAATCTCAACCAAAAGTCAGATATTTCAAAAATGGAGAATCTATTAGGTACCAGCATTTCTCATCAAAGGATTACTGCGCTTCTTCATTCCATAAGAATCCTTTTTTTGGATTCTTCAACAGATGGAATAAGGGCTTGGCTATTTGGGCAAAGTCCCAAATAAATCCTTTGTAGTGTCTGACCATCCCAAGGAACACTTGGATATCTCGGACAAACTTTGAAACAGCCATCCATTCTATGGCTTCTATATTCTGGGCTTGCAGCTGCAATACACTAGAGTTGATCACGAACCCCAAATATTCCAACTCCTTTTTAAAGAAGTGACACTTCCTCAGCTTAATCTTCAGGTAAGCCACGGACGGTTGCTTGAATACTTCTTCCAAGTGGTGTAGATGATCAGTAAATGTACTAATAAACATTGATATAGTCCAAGTATACCAGGACGCATGACAACTTCAAGTCGCTCAGTATAGCATCCATAGCCCTCTGGAACATTGCAGGCGCATTTCATAGACCCTGGGGCATCCTCGTCAGTTGGTATAGCCCCTGCACGGTAATAATCGCACATTTTTCTTGGTCTTCTTTTGGAAAATCGATTTGCCAATATCCCAAGATCAGATCCACTGAAGAGAAATACTTCGCTTCTCCCAATTGATCTAGAACATCGTCAATTCTTGGTAGGTAATATAAATCCTTCTTCATAATCTTATTCAGCTTTCAGTAGTCAATTACCACCTGATTGGTGCCATCCTATTTTTTCACTATTAGAATCAGACTCACTCAGGGACTTGACGACGGAACTAGAAGCCCATGCTTCACTAGTTTGCAGAACTCATCTTCCACTACTGCTTCAGCCACTTTTGACCATTGAATTGGTCTCATCCTGATCGCGAATTTCCCTGGTGTTGACTTTGTGGATCACATCTCTCGTGCATCCCAAATTGCAGTTTGTCCTGAGAAAATACTTCCCGATACTTTTCTAAACAATTTGAGCACCTCCTCTTGCTAGCCTTCTGACAGATCAGCGAGTTGCTCTTGATCAACCAATAGGTTGATACTCTAAGTTACCCTGGCTGGTAAACCCATCTCATCAAGAGTCCCAAAATTATGCAATCTCCTCAATTCAGCCAACAGGATTAGATGAACAAATGCAATGATCTGATTCTCCTGATCTTTATCAGTTTTTCACTTAAATTCTCCAGGAAAACTCAAATTACTCCATGGCCTGGCATTATTATTCCAGGAGCCACCCAAGGCTCTATCAGGACTTCTTCCAGGGGCTTCTGACCTCCCCAAACAACAGCTCAGGTATCTCAAATGTCAACCCCATGTATACTTTCATCTGCAATCCAGGAAGTATAGTCTTCTCATTCTTGATCCTCAGTGGAATTCCATGGTTCTCTGGGATTTCTGCTGGAATTTCTAGTCACTTTCAACCAACTAATTGGTAAAGAATCAGGACAATGCCATCAGTGTATATTAAATTGATGAAATTCTTTCTCCTATTCAGCGGAGCTTCACCATCCTTCTGATATACCAATGATAACGTCTGACCCAATATGGTCAGTGTATTATCCTCAAAGTTACATTTAACTCTGTACTTGTGTAAAAATTCTGTACCAATCAGAATTTCATAGTTTTAGTTGGCCAATACTATTACTGATGCAGATACTACCAAGGACCCAAATTGTAGTGGCAAAGCACTATACGCTCCACATGATATGGTAGTAATGGCCCAGATGTCCTGTTGTGAATTCAGTTTGACTGGACAATAAGCCCGAGGTTGTTATGGCAGAATGAATGGAATCCATCGAGATTCAATATGAGTAATGGTAATTCGAGTGCCTCAAAATGAGGCGTTATTGGGTTATAGGAAAATCGCCTCAAATTAAGCGGTTGTGAAATTAACAAATGAAGAATTGATGAAGCCAATAAGATATGGCGAATTAGATGAATAAGCCATAAGAGTTGTAGCATCTGAAGTTGCTACAATATAGGTGAGACGAGATGATCAAGAAAAGAGGTTGTTAAGTAAGTATAAAGTAAGTGGAATAAGAAGAATCCGCGGTATTAAGCACATTTAATAAAAGAGGTTGTGGGAGCAAGTGCTCTGTATTTATTGATAAGTTATTCTATTGTTTCGAGGGCAACGATCATCATATCATTGGTCCTGATTGCTCTGTGGGTTAAACCCTGTGCAAAAATCCGCCAGCGTATCTATTGAATACTGCTAAATTTATAACATGTCCCATACTCCTTCTTATGTTCAAAGTCAGGTGAGATCTTCATCCTCTTCACCAACTTGGTTGAGACAATATTGATGGGCACTCCACTGTCCACAATTGCCCTCACCTGTACTTGATTCACTTGTATGTCTATATATGTACACTAGGAGTATTGTAATATAGTGTTTACTGAGTGTATAGCGACGTTATTACCTGAATTGAAGGTGTGAATAATTTGCTCCAATAAACCAGGAAATGATTCCTTTATTGTGCTGAGTAGATCAACAGATTTGCCTCATCTAAATGGACTTTGGACAATTCATCAGGATCATCAGCAGCTAAATCTTGTCCAACAGTTGTTAGGCATATGGCTAGGCAACTTTCTTGATTATCTCAGGGGTTGATTCCCTTTTCCCCAGATCTGGTCACTGTGTTTACATCCAAATTGACTACTTGATACAGTTGCTTCTGTACATCTTCATCCATGAACAGATCACTGATATCAATTTCCTTGTTCATGATGTCAGGAGGAACAGGCTTCTCCACAGCTCTAGACTGTTCCCCATCTAGGCTGCAGGCCCTTTTCCAGATTCCTTGGTGGCAGATAACTCTTTCACTTGGACCACGTTGATTTGATCCTTCAGCTTTCTAAAGTGCATGGCGAAATGTCCTTTCCCACCGCATTGGTAGCAGACCTTTTCTTTCTTATTTATCCGTCTGAATTCTTCAGGCTTATTCCCCAGAACGGTTCATCTGTTTGTCTCTTTAGCACCTTTGTTCCCCTTTGTGGGATTCAAATTGCACACCAGATTGGATTTGAAGCTTCTGTTTGAAGCATCAAATGTTTCTCCCAAACTTTAAAATTTATCTACCATTTGAGAGGTAGTAATTACCATTTTGAACATGGAGGACGTCATGCGGTGCAAATTGCAATAGGGCTGAAGGGCTGCTTGTAGTGTGATTCTGGCATTGAAGTAATCCAGTACCTTTGCTTCAACAAGGATTTGTGACTCCTGGTAGAACCAATCCACAAAGCTTGCTAAAGACTCATCTTTATGGAACTGGATTCCCATAAAATACTGTTTGCGCTTTGACATGCACGTCAGACTCCCAAATTCCCTTATGATGGCCGCCTTGGCCTACACATTTGACCAGCTGTCCCCCTCCAGGTGGGGTAACACTAAGTTCTGACAGTCGGTGTCTAGGCAATTAATGGCCGTCAACGCCTTTTGATGATCACTGTAGCTGTACATGGTCATATCAAACATTCAGAAAAATGCTGAGGCATTATACCAATGGAACATTGGCAATTTTGGCATTGCCTTAAATTACTCCAAGTTATCTCTAGCCAATTCTCTAGATTCAGCCACTCAGCTCACTTGGGGAGTGACTTTGGGCGTCATCTCCAAAATAGCATCAAACGTGGGTGGTATGTTTCTTGGGGTATTTGACTTCCCAATTATTGTGCGAGGACTTCTTTCTTTGGCATCGCTTGCCACAAATGGCTCACAATCACATTTGTGATTTCCAGCTCCTCAACTTGCTTGATCAATCGCTCAATATCATTGATGAAATTTCTCAACTGAACGTGATCCACTTCCCGCTCTGTTTCAGATACAAGACATCCCAAATTAGGTCCCCCTCTTTCTTTTTTTTTTTAGTACTAGATTCCCCCTCTTTCTTTCTTTAATAAAGTTACTTTTCCAAGAAACTCATGCCCAAAACTTGCAACATTTGAATTCCTTCCTCCATCTTGGCGACTCATTCTTCCAAGGCTGCAAAATCCCGATGATCAACTGAGTTTAGGGTATTCTGATTTATGGTGGCTAACTCCGTCCATAGTTTTCATAACTCATCTTTGTACAACATCCTTATAAAAGTCCTTCTACTCAATTATACCCCTGTAGTGAGCATCAATTTGTAGATTTAATTTTCTTGGTATTTTTAGCCAATAACCACAAAAAATCATTACTGCAAGGTTCAGTTCTTGTGCAATCCATCTGCATTGTATAGTATTTGATATTATTGGCTGATAATATTATGACGACTATTATCCATAGTTGAGTGGAATTCTTAGATCTCAACCCAACGCTTGGCCAGTATTCCCGCTCAAAATACTTGAGATGTCTTGATATAAAGATTCGTTCCCTTGTACTGTCCAACCTGATCTTCTCTGAGATTCCCTGCTGACAGTTTCTTCAGTCCAACACATAATTGGCAGCAATCCCTAATTGTTTCTCCTTCTTCTCTAGATCCCGATCAGATCTTTACTCTTTTCCTTAAAAGAGTCTCCCAATTATCGCACATAGAAATAATATCCTTGAGAAGAATAGAACAATTGAAATCTGATAACAGAAAACTACTTAAACTATTTACCGGATGAAAACTATTTAACTCTGGTTTTACTATATCCTAATTTTATTATAAAGTGAATTCTAGGGAATTTATAGTGGGGATTCAGTTTTCTAACCCTCAGTTGAAACCTCTTCAATGGAATAGAAGCCATTGCCATTGAATCACCCATCATCGTCTTAGAAGCGATGGTCTTCCCCATCATGGCTAGGATTCCATCATTTAACATCCTTGAGACCTAAATGGAAAGAGTCAAAAACGTGTCCCTAACGTTTTCCTCTTGATTTAAGTAATCCAACCATATATGGCAAGTGACCTGCTTAGGTAATGGGACTTGTTACCCATTAAGGCAGGTCACAAACAAACTGGTCAATTTGCTAGTTGCAGGCAGCATCACTCGCCTCACAACTTACTACTTACATTTCCAATCAGTCAGTGATGAAACCTGACCAATCCCAATTTGGTACACCTGATAGTTAATCACTATCAGATGCTCCTATTTTGTCAGCAACTCCATCCGACGAGATCTTAAGCATTCATCTGAATCAATCCCTGACAGATATGACCATGCAAATATCCCAAAATCCCCAAAAAAAGTCACTCCAAAATTAGGGTCCACTGAATTCTAATTTATCTCGCATTAGGGAATTATTCCCTAGCGATTCCTGGTAATCTAGCAGGCTGGGAATATGGGTGAAAATCCCAACAAAGGTCAAACTGACAGTGACTCAGCCCACTGATGATTATTTTAAAGTCAGTTCAAATTAATTTTTCCCCACACTTGAAGTTTGTTAGGTTAGACGAATCTTTGAGGGCCCAGGTCCCATGTGTTACTAAGCTATTCCTCAAATCAATCGTCTATTTAATCAGTCATAACATACTGAGAAAATTGACAGTTGATTTTCTACTTTTAAAATTTCAAAAAAGTCCTGTTTTCCAAACCATTTATTTACTTATGGTGGATTTTTTAAGCCACCCAATTTGATCCTATTTTACCAGCTTCAAAACACGTGGGCCCTGTGGCATTGATAGCCTGGTTTGTCGCTGGGCTACTAAACACATCTATGGTTCATTGTCACTTGTTGGTGATATAGTTTCCAGCTGTATTCAACGATTTTCAAGCAGCAGTGCCTCTGGCATTCAGTCTTGCCATTTTGGTGTTTGAACATACTGAGTGGCAGGTTGTTCTAAACTCTACTTGCCACTTTCCTGACAGCTTTCACCTGAATCGTCCTCCTCATCCATAACATTTTCACCTGATTCATTAACCTCATTCACTAGGGCCCAAGGATTTTGGTTAACATGATCAGGCAAGGCAGAATAAGGGTGGGTGGTAGTTAATGAATGGGAAGTTGCTTAGTGGCGAACAGTGGTCCAAGCCTGATTCTGATTGGTGGGTTGGAATTCAGGTGGTTGATTATGGCTGGTGGAATTAGAGGGAGCAGATTTCTCACTCCAGCCCAGCTTTAAGGGCGTTGGGGGGAGGTGGCAACAAAACACCCCATTTGGATGCCGCTGATAAAGGTTCAGAGAAAGCAACAGAAGGAATAAAATGGGGAAGGACTTTTTAGAGTGGTCTAGTTCAAAACAGAGTGGATAAATCTGTTGACAGTTGTTGACCAGTGCCCAAAAGAAATGCTCTGGTGCTGCAGCAATGTAAGCACCTGGGATGATTTGCTGGGCAATGGCAGGGTGGTGGGGGATAACAGTGGCAGTGGTGCGAGGGGCTGCAAGGCGCTCTGCCCGAGAGAGAACTGTGAAGATGAGGTTGGGTTGAATGAAGTAAGCCAAGAGACCTGAAATCAATGTATCATACAAAACTTGGGGTGTGAGATGGGAGGGGAGGTTTGCAAAAGATACCACCAGGGTGGTATCAGAAGGGAGACAAGTACAGGTAGTAGGAATGGTGGAGTTTTTATAGATAAATGGAGCCTTTGCTGCTGCGGCAACGTCCTACTCCATTTAAAACCCTATATCAAAATATTCCTTTATATGGCAGAAATCAATAAAGCCAGCTGGTTCCAAAGGCAGTGGTGGCTAATTCGATTATTTGTTTGTCAGCATTTTGGAATAAACACCCATAGTCAAAATGAAGACAAAAATGAATGTTGGAGCGAAAAAGCGAAAGGATGTGGCAGGCTGGGTGGATGAATGCAAGGTGGAGCACTAAGTCCTGTGGAGGGACAAATTAACCAAAAGAGTGGGGTGGACTATTTGAGCCCATTAAAATGCACTTCCCATAGGGCAGAATTGCTATGGGGTGGATCACCGTTGCCCTACATTGGGGCAGCAGAAGGTGGATCCAATGACATCAAATGGGAAATGTATGTGTCCAGATGTGGTAGATAAACAAACTTTTATTAGAAATTTGCTTAAAAGTGAGATTAAGCAGAAAGAAAAGTCTTGATTTCAACATTTTGCATTTGAATTCAACATTTTACAAACCAATTACTCCATTTTCCAAGTTAATTTCATCACAATTTTTGAATAATTTAATTTTATTATTTTTGCTAAAATAGAGGCAAGCATAATATTTCCCACTCTTTTTCTACTAAAAAATATTTGTATATCCCTATTATATTATATCATGTATATATTTTTCCACTCATCGTAACTTTCCAAGCAAAATTACATGAATTTATAAAACAAATTGAATTTGTCCGTAATAGTTTTGCTCTGATGTCCTCAGATTCTCCGCTGACTGCTCCAGCATAGGGCAGCAGCAAAACTCCCCCGCTGTATTCTATCTGTCAGGAAAATGCGCTAGGACTGGTTCACCCAGTCATTCTAAATCTATGGGATGATTCGTTCCACCCAAGGACTTAGACGCCCGCCTTGCTCATACCCAAGCTGTACCTCGCTGCCCCCTAGTGCTCCCCCAGAGCAACATGCGCTATGACCTAAGGTCAAATATGGGAAACTATTCCCATACCATGACCAAGCCATTATCAAAAAATGGCACAGTTGGTGATGACACCCACCAGCTTTATAGATTTCCACCCCTACAAGGGGTATTTTAACCTTGGCTTCACCTGCAAAGCTGACGCTGCCACTGCAGCAACTGTGCCCATGGTATTCCAGGGCACCCCTCTCCCCACATCTTGGACTCAGATCCCAGCGGACACCACTTTGGTGGTCCAATTTGCTGGCCTGCCCACCCACCTCCCCCTGAAGTGCTCCACCAGGAGCTGATGGACAGTTTGGCAGCCTATGGCTCCAACCCCATCTTACAATTTGTGGTCCCAAATGGGGCCACACAACTTGCTGGGCCTCAGGCATATGCCACAATAAGCCCTGAATTCAATAAAATTGTGGTGGCAATTTCGCCACTCACCTTTATTCCCTCAGTGCTCAACCATCTGTATTTGCCCACATCGAGGGTGGGCGGACGATCTGTCTGTCATGTTTCAAGTTAGACCACTCGAAATGCAAGTGCCCCTCCTCAACCATTTCCAGTGAATGGGTTGACTCATCCGCTGACCTCCAATCCGCTGCCCACCCTGTACAATTTCCAGTATGGGGCACAATCCTACCTCCTCCACCCCCAAAGCCTGTTGCTGAAGCTGCACCTGCAGCCACCAATCAGCCTCCTCCTCACCCCAATGCCATAAATAATTCCTCCAATAAAGCATCAGATTGGATCCCAGTTTGATCCCATGCTTCCTCAAATGAATTGACCAAACCTCAAGCGTATGCTGATTCCCCAATCCAATTTAACCAAAACCCATCGTAATTATTGGCTGAAATTGACAAATCAGGTAAGTTCCTTGAAGAACCATCTCTGCAAATCAAGTGGTTCATTAATGCAGAATGGGACACCAAATACCCCCCTCCACTTTATATCCCACAGCCAAATGCCAAATCATTTCACAGTGATCACCAGCTTGCAGTTGAAGCAGTTGCAACACCAGATTGTCATCCCCTGCATAAAGCTGTCACTAAATCAGTAGCGATACTTAAAGGAGGAATTCCACCTCCTGTTATCCCCGCAACCTTAATTCTAAAAAGTAAAATATCAGTGAACCAGTTATACAAAAACGAAAATGATGCTATCCAGAACGTGGCAATTATAGCACAGAATTAAAGTCCGATGGGCAGACTGAGTGGGTGAACCAGGTACTGGAGCAGTACCTGTGCTGTTATGCGACAACCTCACAGGACACTTGGGCCAAGGACCTACCCCTTGCATAGTTTGCATACAACAATTCACTCCACTCCTTGACCAACTTCTCCCCCTTTGAGGCCACCCTCGGTTACAACCCCTCCTTCCAAATTGGCCCCAGCTCTCCTCAACAGTCCCTGCAGCTGAAGACCGTGTGTGTGCACTCCGCGAGACACACAGCCTGGTTTTTGAACATTTGACAAAGTCCATTGAGGATTACAAAAGTTTGCTGACTGGAAGCGCCTCCCTGGACATGAGATCAAAGTCAGCTCCCCATCATACTGACTCCCACAATCTTCCCTTAAAAGCCCCCACCCAGAAACTCGCAGCCAAATGCTCTGGCCTCTTTGATGTGGAGAAGGACTTAGGCAATGGAGCCTATCATTTAAAGCTGCCCGCTCACTGGAAGCAGCATAACGTCTTCCACACCTCCCTCCTGATCCCCTTCAAAGGGGAAAGACCAACATCCCTGGAGCCAATCCTCATTGGGGAATCCCAGGAAGTGGAGGTGGAGGCTATCCTGGCTTCCCAGAGGTCCCGCAGATCCGTTCAGACCTGGTTGCCTGGAAAGGCTCCCCTCATATGAGAACAGCTGAGTGAGTGCACGCGACTGCGCAAATTGCAAGGACCTGATAGAATAATTCCACAACTCCCACCCAGCAGCCACCCGTCCACCTCAGAAGATTGCAGCCATCCTGGCCATAAAGCTCCCAGAGAGGCACAAGAACTATGCCCTGGTTCATGCCCCAGGTGGGGGCCTCCTCCCTGTTGAAAAAGGAAAGGGTAGTGTAAGTCTTGGGGACCAGCCCCTACAACTGGATAGGGAGCAGCATCCCTTTCAGACCAAAGGGGGCCAAAGGCCCAAGTGGACCCCCTGTCACAGCTGAGCAACCTGGCGCACATGGTTGATGAGCGCTGGGTGACTGCCCTTCTGCCTAGAGATATTCAGATCTCTTCCTCCCCCTCTCTCCCCAACCCTGGTAAAATTAATAGAGGGGACCTGCCAGGAGATCATGCAGGCCAGGGGCCATGGGCGGGCCCCTGGGACCCCTCACTCACCAGGGTAACTGGCTTACCAAAATTTTGAAGAAACAGCCAGCGCAGGTATCGGAGCCCAGTCTACAAATTTTGGGCTGAAGGAGCTGGTTCAGACTGGTCAGGTCTGAGAGTCAGATTGGAAATCAATTTGGGTTTCAAACAAGGCCACCAGTGACTCAGACCAGTTGCCCCTACCCCCCAGAACGGATCTGAGAAGTTCAGATTGCATAAACAATCAAATCTAGAGTCCAGACTGGGTTGTGGACAACTGAGCACCAAGGACACAGCCCCCAGGATGAATACGGAAATCCAAACCATGTGAGCTGCCCAACCTGAATGTTCAAGGCCTGGGTTGGTACCATCGACCTTGTCTGGCCCTAAAAATTTGGGAAAATCAGCAAAAGTTTTTTTGATTTTTTGCCAAGATTTTGGGCATCCATCCACTCCCCCACCCGCCAGCCAACCAAACCCCATTGCCAATATCCAACCACCCAATACCTAGCATCCCCACTATGTGATTTGCCCAATACTTAAGGCAACTGCCCTGCTGATGGGCAGTTGTCAGTTCATCCTCTATTCTCCTCGCGCTTTGCACCAAAATAAAGCTGAATACCCCAAATGCCTTGTCATGGACTCCGCCTGTTTTTTTTTCCTGTTCAAAATTCCGCCAATCAATCCAGCAAAGCACTGCCACCCAAATTTTTATCCCAATGATCGCCAAATGGGTCATCTGGTCACTCAACCCTGCCACACGGTGGTGGATCATATCCGCGGTAAACTGCCTCACTCTCAATGATGGATTCAACTCTTTATCCATTTTCACATATCTGTTAAATGTGAACCCATCCATCTGCTTCACCATCAGGTTTCCTGAGAGCGCTCCCCTATTGGAGCAGCCTCAGGGCGCCCCCCAACCTGATGCCCACAAGCTTGGCCCCCACACCTAGCTCATCCACCATTGATCCCACCCACCTAAGGGGCCCAGAGTACCCTGACCAAGGGGGACTCAGCCCTAACGCTTGTTGCAGGTCTGTTTTCCCCTCTGACAGCACCCCTGTCCGCGCGGTGGGTCCTGTGCCACCTCTCTCTGGTGCACAGACCCACCTACCCATAACTGAAGGCCAGCAACCGCGCACCCTGGAGAAGCCATCATCCTCCCCACCTCTCCTGCCCTTGGGGGTTGCCCCCGCAAGACTCATAGTTGCCCCCATTGCAACCATCTGGTTTGCCTTGGGGGCCTTCAGTATGTTTATAAACATTTGCTTTCCTCACATCCCCACTAGATCCCCCCTTCTTCTAGTCATATGGACCGCTGTGCCCTTGGCATTCTGGGATCTTCACCGGGTGCTCACACACCCTGACTGGGATCCCAGTCTAATTCTTATCAGCCGTTTCCATGACAGTGACCCCTCCACATATGTCACAGCTTTGGAGGGGGTGGAGGTGGCGAT
This sequence comes from Massospora cicadina, assembly GCA_022478985.1. Lineage (NCBI taxonomy): Eukaryota > Fungi > Entomophthoromycota > Entomophthoromycetes > Entomophthorales > Entomophthoraceae > Massospora > Massospora cicadina. The sequence continues at coordinate 129,361 of JAKSZP010001518.1, read as the reverse complement.
TCCTGTAGAAAAGATTGCCCAAGAGTATCCTCATGTTGGGGCTGGTATGCACACTTTTCTGAATAAATATATCCTTAAATGTTTATGTATCAAACACCAAGGGTTCTTCTTATTCAGAATGCAACTACTGTGACATATTTGTGCAGAATACCAAAATATAGGCGATCATTGATACAGGCGCTCCTGTCAATATAATATCCACTAAGCTTGTAGCTAAGCTTCCCCTGAAGCCAGATGTGGACCACTGAGTAGTGTATGGAACTGTGGGGGCCCAGAGTACTGTGTCAGAAGGTGCATATAGCTCATTGCCCTTGAGGTTTGGGTCTGTCAGTGTATCTGCTCCATCTGTGGTGTTGCCTAATAACCATTTTGACATGTTGATCAGGGCTGCATTTATGTGGCACTTTGGGGCTGTGGCTAATATGGCGAATGAAACCATCAGTATACTGGGACAACAAATCCCTATCTATTTTGCTTCCCACGGAGTCCCAGATGACCCAATCCACTCTGGGCAAATTAATCTTGCTTATAGCGATGGTGTGATTTCTGTAAAATATTGATGGATGAAGCAGAGGACCTGAATACTTCCAAACCAGCTTTTTGAGTACAAAGGGATTCCGCTACAAGCTGCAAATGCTTGGACTATCCCTTTGGGGCATCAGATCATAATTGGGACAGAGCTTAAAATTGATATTCTGGGAGGTCTATATGGAGAGGTTGTGGGGCCTTATCACCAATCGTGACTTGAACCTCATGTGGCTCCTGGATTACTGTTACCAGGGCAGGGGGAAGTGAAAGTGTTGATAGCAAATATGCAGAAGGAGGTGATGAAGATTCAGCGGCATCAAGTGGTGGCTTACCTGCACCTGATCCCTATTGATGAGGTCCACCAGGTACAAAACTTTGGTTTATGGGAAGATCTTGGCTTGCCTCTCAAAACCCCCCTCAGCATAATGACTGTAATTCGTGGGAGGCGCTAACTGGTCTATCAGAGGATCAGAAGGATAGGGTGATGGATCTGTTTAAAAAGTACCACAGCATTTTTGCAACTGATGATCACGACTTGGTTGTGCTCATGGGGTTGTGCATTGGGTGGACACGGGAGACCACCCCTCTATCAGGTCACAACCTATCTGTCACTCGAAGGCAGCAGAAGAAGTTGTATCTGCAGAAATAGATACCTTGGTGGAACAAGGAATGTTGGAGCCATCAAAAAGTCCCTGGGCATCTCCAGTGCTAATTGTCAAAAAGAAAGATGGCTCTAATCGAGTAGTAATTGATTATCAGAAGCTTAACAGCATTATGAAAAAAGATTTGTACCCACTCCCACGAATCGATGACACTTTAGATTGGTTAGGTGGGGCCAAATATTTCTCTGCTATGGACTTGATATCAGGGTACTGGCAGATCAAGTTGCCCGCGGTAGAAAAAGAAAAGTGCGCTATAATTACCTGAAAGGGATTGTTCCAGCCTACACATATGCCACAGGGTTTATGTAATACCCCCGCTACATTCCAGCGGGCTATAGACACTATTTTGGGTGACTTAAAGCTGTTACGCGTTCTTGTCTACCTTGATGATATCAACATGTTTTCACGGACGTTCATGGAGCATCTTGGCCACTTGGAGCAAGTGTTCCGCTGCCTTGATGATGCTAACATCAAAATTAAGCCCTGAAAGTGCCACTTTTTAAGGAACAATTAGAATACCTTAGCTTTGTGTTAGATTCCAACAGGCTTAGTCCTCAGACAGCTAAGGTGGAAGCCATCTGCCATATGACTTGGCCAGATGATAAGCGGGATGTCCAGGTATTTTTGGGGATGGTCAGTTACTACTGAAGGTTCATTCCCTACTTCAGCTGTATTGGGGATCCACTCTTTGAGCTACTTAAGAAGAATGCTACCTTCACCTGGGTGGATTGATGCCAAGCTGCTTTTGATGTATTACAAACTGCATTGGCTAGTGTGCCTGTTTTTCAATACCCCAATTTTGAAAAAGAGTTTATTATGCAAATGGATGCTTCACTTTCTGCTGTAGGGGCTGTGTTGTCCCAAAAAGACAATGATGGTGTGGAGCACCCCATTGCCTATTGCAGCCACAGTTTAACTGGCCCTGAATGGAATTACACCATGACCAAGTGGGAGTATTTAGTGGTAATCTATGCATATAAACAATTCTGGGTCTACCTCCATAGGAAAAATTCAAAGTGGTAATAGATCATGCCTCTACACACTGGCTACAGAATCTGCAGGAACCTGAAGGGTAGCTCATGCAATAGGCTTTGAAGCTTCAAGCATATGATTTCAAGATTATGCATCAGCTAGGGGCAAAGCATCAGAATGCGGATTGTCTTTCCCAATTACCCACAGTCACCATTACAGCAGATATGGTGGATATCATGTATGAAAAGATGATTGCAGGCAAATATCATGATGTGCTACCACCCATGATCAAAGTGTTGGATGGGCTTAGGTAGGATACCTTCTTGCGCAATGGGGAGCTATATAAGTGGATGGGGGAATTGACACTGAGTTTCCCAAAACCCTCTGCCAGGCCTGCAATTATTATGGATGCCCATAGAGCAGTAGGTCATGGAGGGTTGAAAAAGATACTGGAGTTCTTATAACCCCATTACTATTGGAAGAGTATGCACTACAATGTGCTTGAGATGGTTGGTTGTTGCTATCAGTGCCAAGTGGAGAAAACACTCAACTGAAAAACCACCTACCAGCTAGTTAAGCCTCAGTTCATATGGCATACTATTTTATTAGATGTGGTGGGGCCTCTGCCAACTGGTGCAAACTGCTCCAAATATATAATAGTTGCCATTGACCATTTTATAAGATGGGTGGAAGCAAGGGCTATCAAGGATTTGGGGGCTGTCACTACCACCAAGTTCATCCTGGAGTGTGTTATACAGCACCATGGTTGTCCATAATTTATCTTAATGGATAATGGAACCAATTTCACATCACATATTTTGGCAAAGTTGAATGAGCTCATGGCCATCCGCGGGGTTTTAACCACCCCCTACCACCCTAAACCTAACGGTATGGTGGAAGGGGTCAATGGGACCTTGGTAAATATTCTACACAAGCTCGTAAATGAGCAGCCGTCAGACTGGAGCACCCTTTTATCCACTGCTGTCTTTGCATACAATATCAGCTACCACTCCGCAACTGGTAAGAGTCCATTTCAATCACTCTATAGATGATATCCAGCGCTACTGGCATTGCTTTACTCCTGTGTAGAGGATACCGGTGGAGTTGAGCCCCACCGCTATTTGGCTACCTTAATGAATATGCTAATTAAGCTCCAAACTGAGGTATATTCTACTAGTCTGGCCAAGATTTGGGATCATGCAGCTGATCAATGTAGATGCAGCAGTCTTCTGCAGTTTGGGGTAGTAGAATTGGTTCTGTTTCATGACCAACATGGGTTTGGAAGGAGGAACAAGCTTGCCAACATATGGAGCGGACCATTTGAGAGCATCGAGAAGACTGGGGCTGATGCCTACACCATTAAGGAACCTGTGGGTGGTTGGATAATCAACCGAGTACACGCAAAGTTCCTCCGGCTGTACAAACAATAGAGTCCTTATTGTCCAGTCAAGGAGGGGGTAATGTGAATTTGATATGACTGGATGATAAGCCCAAGGTCATCCGTCGAAATGAAGGGAATCCGCTGGAATCAAACTGGTAACAGTAATTTGAGTGCTTCGAAATGAGGTGATATTGGATTGTTGATTTGATGAAACCAAAGAGATACGGCGAATTGAGTTACCAAGCCATGTAAGTAATATTATCCAAAATTGTTATGATATAAGCAGGATGAGATGATCGAGGAGAGGGAGGCTTTTAGAAGAAGAGTGAGCGTGAGCAAGAAAGATCTGCTGTATATACTATGTTAAATAAAATTAGTGTAGTTGGGGTGATCGCCTCCTATCTTATATAAGTTTATCTCGTTCATTTGAGTGACCAACGATCTCCATATCGTTGGCCCGTTGCTCAGTGGGTTAAAACCTTGTGCAACTCATTCGGCGGAAATAGCCATATCCGCCAAAAGTTGACATGCAGCATATACCCGGTTTGAGCTTTAAAACCTCACCCACCTAAACTACCAGCTTACAACCGCACGTACTTGCTAACCCTTTCACCGATTTTAAAAAAACTCTTTATTTTCTGGCCCTTAAATTTTGCAAAAATTTATTAGCCAAAGGTTACACCCTTTATAATTATCTGGTCCGTGCCTGTAACATAAATATCCAGCAGATTTTGGAATAAAGATATATAACCCTTATCCCTTGGACGCTTATACAATTTTTAGATTTACCTAAACCCACATCTTTTGGATGCATGTATGCGTTAAATCATTGGAAGGGTTAAAGGGCTATCGACGGCTGGCTTACGAATGATCGCACGTTTTAGAGGGTTGAGGCTGATACCGTAGGCCAGATTCATTTTGGATTGTTTTAAAATTGGTCCTACCAACATTTAGTCCCCATAGTTGAACTGATCGGTCGCCAAATCTACCTTACAAGTTCGAAAGCTGGTTACTGGTAAGCTATTTGATCTTATCGCACCCTTTGGGTTTAAACATCGGGTTAAATGACCCCCAAGGGTTGTATGGGTGGTTCAAGGGTACCGTAATCGCTACCCACCACCGTAGATGACCGAAAGCCTGACCCTAGTTTGGTTTAATGTGATCACTATAACTAATTAATTTCATGATATTTTTATCATAACGGTCACACCTTTATTAAACGGTTAAGGGGGTATCAAATTAACTATACGCACTAAATAAACGATCAACCAAGCCTAGCTATGGAACTTATCAGTTATACCTACACCCTTGATGGGATACGATAACTGGTTTCGAATCCAACCCTTTGTAAGGCCCCGGATAAGGGACCGCTAACTACTCGGATAAGTTGAGACTTTACTGCGATCCCTTGAACCCGATACCTTACCATGTGTATCCCTTGATCCCATCAAACCGATACCTTACCATGTGTATCCCTTGATCCCATCAAACCGATACCTTACCATGTGTATCCCTTAATCGTCATTCAGGTTAACCTTGAACCTTCATCTGGCCTAATAACCTTAAGGGCTTTATATGATTAAGCTACATCCATGCTGGTAAGCGGCCCAGCTGAAGGTTATATCTATTAGATTGTAAGCCAAATTGTAAGGAGACCTTTAAACTCAAATTAATATCGTAGTTGGGTTAACCTTACCTTACCTAGCTTACTAATCTAATAAGCTTATAATGGCTTCAGAAGGGCCGAACTTGTAAGGTTTAAGCTTCCATCTGGAAACGATCCATCAGAAAGTTTTTTGATAGGGGGTTCACTTTACCGATCCAGTTTTGGTGGCCACTAGAAGTATAGGTCAAGCTTTTAAAAAGTAGGGGGAGCGTCAACAAATTAGCTGGCGTTTCATCTGATTCTGCGCCGACCAACCGCCTTTACCCCTTTTATCTCCCCATCTTCTTAACCCTTTTATAAACCTTTAAAAAGTGCGGGAAGCGATCTTAAAAACTTGATTTAAAAAACCAGCCCAGCTTTAACCGTCCAACCCTATCCCGAGTTTAATTTTTCGTATTAATGTAATAACCTTAATAAAATCGGGGGGGACCTCTATCGATATATCCCCCAAGTTTCGCGTTTACGTCGCGGTAGAAAGGTACGTGATGGTTTCGGGTGATGAAATTACGGGGCGCCACGTTAGGCTTCAAGCTGGGGATAGGGTACGGATACCCCAAGTCAGATAGGCTGGGAAGAATTTCGAGGATGAGCTAGCTTCGAGGGGGGATGGCGAGTGAGGTGGGGACATCCGATCGGCATATGGGATAAATTATCCAAACTATAGCCCCTTCACGAAGGGGTGGACCCCGGGATGGATTTGGAGACGCTTCGAATCGGGCCAGGGTTCCGAGTTATATAAACTGTGGTTTGATAGCTGGGATGAGGCGGACGAAGGAGGGGTGGCGGAGGGTTCATAAGGGGTGGAGGTTAACTTCTGAGTTTTTGATAGTTTGGTGAGCCTCGAACGGAAGTCAAGCCCAAAAGATCTGCGAAGGGCGAATAGGGCGTTCGTAAACGCAGGGTCCAAGGTGAAGGCGATAAGGTTAAGGAAGCCCGGGAGATCTATACGTCAAACACCCTAACCCAAGTTACCTGACCCAACGATCGATACCAGGCTTAGTAAGGTACTCGGGCGCTGCGTGTGGTAGATGTGGATGAGGTTGATGGGGTAGCCCAGCTGAGTCACCACCGGGATGATGCAATACAGCGCACTGGAGGTGAGAAGATCGGTACCCACTTACACTCGGCGGATCAGCCGGCGGATATCCTGGCGCAGACGTACCAGCTTATTGGGGTCGGTGGTGGGGTCCAACACCAGGCGGTCGACGACGCTCTGCTTACATCGCAGCCGCCAGATGGTTAAGCTGACCACCACGCTGCAGTAGGCGCACCCGCAGAATATCCACGTAAAGAACGAGCCCCACTGCCACGCGTAGGTGGATTTTTGTTCGGGGAACCGGTAGTCGCACGTCACGCTGTCGCTGTCCAACCCCAGCCGCCCCCGAACAGCGGGGCCGAAGCGATCACGCTCGCCCCCGACAGCGCCCCGTACCAGTACATGGCCTCCCACCGCGGCCGAAATTGCAGCCCGTGCACGAACACGAGCTGCAGGTTCAACGCGATGGCCGAGTTTAAGAAGATGTACACCAAAGTTGTCCATTGGATGGCAAATGAAGCAGCGAGCATGCCCACCCATCCTCGTGCCACCGGGAATAGATTATGATTAGGCAGGCCTTGATCAGGTCCAGCACCGCCACCCCGATCGCGAACCTAATCGATACCCGGTCCATCAGCTTGGGATCAAGTATCCTAACCACGGTGGCTAAAACGATAACCAACCAAGCGCTCACCAAAGAGACCGCATTCAACCACAGGTTGAGCGACTCCCCGACGTCCTCAAAGTTAATCGACATGACTTAACCTTGTCAGCCTCGCACCGCTTCACCCATTTATCGTCTAATGGGTATCAACCAGCTAAACCCTCCCACAACCACGCTTGAACCGAAATAACTTATTCCAACCCTCCCACGCTTGAACCGAAATAACTTATTCCAACCCTCCCACGCTTAAACCAAAATAACTTATTCCAACCCTCCCACGCTTAAACCAAAATATGTTATCCCATACGCTTAACTTCACATCCGGTTTAGTTAAAACACAACCCACCAATTTAAAATTTCATCCCCCATTCTAGGTGGCATCCATTCCAACTAACCCCTTTTCAGATGATAGACCTTCACATAACGAGCCATATGATTTAACTTATTCGATAAAATGATAATTTATTGCATTATTTTATACGTACCCAACCATCATACGTAATACCCTACACAATTCAACCCTTAACCCTATCGGTAAAAATGTGCTATCGGGTTAAATTTTATTGGCGGCAATCAACCTATCCAACGTAAGCTTTATAAACAACTTAACCAACCGGGGTTGGAGCTCTTTTTCGGTCGGTTAAATTTTAGCGCTGAGGCAACCATTAAACTCAATTTCATCCCAAAGCCACAGACTCAAACTCCATCCAAATAATTGCAACCCCCTTTTAAGGCCCAACTTCCATATAGCCCAACCGTTAAGTTGGAACTTTCCTTACCACGGTGGCTTACCTCTGATTGAAAGGTTTTTAAATTGGAAACTTGGTTAATTTCTATTATAGGCCGATCCCCTAACCCGGTTTACCTTGGGGTAAAGTTAAACCTTAGATTTACCAAACTCGATCACCCCTTTAAAGTTTTAAAAGGTTAATTGGGTAAACTTTTGATCTTAGCCACATCCAAACTATATTCTAACCCTTCGTAATTAAATCCAATAAGGTGCTTATCTCACCCCCCCAACCCCCAAATGAATATTATGGTTTAAATCAAATAATTGATAGGATGGATCGGATTATAGAGTTTTTGGTAGATGGCAGATCTACCGATTCAGGTAATACCCCCTTCACCCCATCCCGAAACTTATCGGATTAACCTACCCCCACCAACTGGTTAAGTTGGCTAACCTGTTAAATCAAATCTACCTTCCAAACTTATACCCGATTAGGTTGGAACGGTACCCCCGTTTAAAATCAGGGGTGGTAAAGATTTGACCAGTTTCGTTAACCTAAAACCTTTCGATTGAAAGCTTCCTTTTAAAATACGATTTTTAATTTGAACTGGTTCATCTGATGACTTCGCCACATGAAGTAATTTTATCCTAGCCTAAGGTTAAGCTCTATACGAAAACATAGTTATCTGACCATCTAGTACTAAAAAAAACATAGTTATCTGAGAACTTATTGTTCTGGAGATTATATATTGAAGCTATACTATCGGTTATCAAAGGGTAAAGTTAAGTCCGATCATTTCCATCCAGCATCTCATATCAATAACTTGATGATCCTATGTTAACTGGTAATGAGCTCATACTGACATAGCCTAAAGGCTGTGCCACCACTACTCTCGAGCCACTTAGACCAACAGCTTCACTGTTGCCCTTGTGGCTGATGAGTTAATGTGCCATCACAATACTTGAGCCACTCAGACCAACACCTTTTCAGTTACCCTTGTGGCTGGAGAAATAGTATCATAACTCCAATTAAACCTTTATAATATAATAACCTTACAAGCTCAAGAGTGTCTCAAGAGTGTCTGTAATACTCTCATTCCCTAAGAGATAGTACAGGATGCACAGCCACACTGCCAGGGAATTAGTCGTTAGTGTAAGTCTGGGGGAGCTCCCCTCTGCTTGGACTGAGTGGCATTCCCATTCCCCACAAAAAGAGTATGAGAAGGGCATCTATCCCTCTCATCTCACAGGGCAATCTCACCCAAGCGATAGATTAAGGATAGGCAACAGCCCTACCTTTAAAGATACCTCACCTGTCCCTGCATATACTTCTGCCAAATTAGTATGGTAAGTCGAGAAAATCTGTGCTGAAATATTATAAAGCTGGTGCCCTTATGGTGTAAAATGTCCTCATATCAATGGCAACAAGCCCTCAAAATTAAAGTCTGAGGGCCCCAAACCCTCAGCAACAAAGCCTGAAAGTATAAACCTTATATGAAGGATGTGCCTGGTGTCAAATCCCCAGCAAAACTTGCTGATGGCATTGGGCCATCAGGAAATATTGTTGCTAGTATAGAACCTGCCCCAAAGGTATTAGGAACAAAGCCTGATGGGTGTGTACTATTACAAAGAATGCACCTCATATCAAATTGTCAGCGGAACTCATAGATGGCATTGACCATTGTTGGATTTTAGGATCTTTCTAGGCTCACTGGTGCTAATGAGGCCTAAACTCCAACCAATGGGGAAAGGTATCCACAGAAGGTAATAAAATTAATAAACTTAAAAATTATAAAGTTGAGGTTTTTGTTGGGACCATCTAGTACTAAAAAATAAAGTTGAGGTTTTTTATAGGTTCATTTGTCCCATGGGGGATAAGATTCAAAATGTACCCTCACAATATTGGACCATTTAGTATATAGCTGTATCAAGGGTTTAGGGAAATGCAACAACAGTTTTGGAATAGCTTAGACTGGTCCAAATTAGATGATATGAAAAAGTAGCCTATTGAAGCTCAGAAAATTCACCTTGCTTTGGCTGATGATGGATGGGGGTTATTATTTGGCTTTATGTACCCGTAGGGTAATGACTTAATAAATTTCAGCCAATCCCCATTAGATAGAAATATTGCACCTTGGGGGATCCCCACCATGCCTATAAAAGAGGGTGGTCCCCACATAAGTGCTTGAATGGGACTGGTAGCAGCTGGGGGGAGATCCATCCGATGGACGCCCTAGAGTCCACCATGTGGTCAGAGCAATCCAACTGCTTAAACAAGTGTTATTTGCCCGCAAGGTATTTGAGATAGTGTTATCCCAATTTGTGGGGTTCCACTGAGAATTGGCCAGGGTCGTTTGGCTGATAAAATCAATAGTATCATCTAAATTACCCTTATCATTGAAAACTCATAGATGTCTGAAATTTCCCTACGTTGGCCCATTTTGACCCACAATATTCTTACCTTGGAGCTGTTAGGGCAAATATCCAACATCACCCCCCTCAAGAATGTTGGGGGGAATAGGGCCGTAGGAAGCGGCCATGTACCCAATTTATGGTGATACTGGTAGCCAAAAATTTTGTAGAATACTTGTCACCTCTCTTGTAGGTGACAGTGAAGGGACCCTCCCAAATAGATCCAAGCTTGCTACTTCTGGGTGTGATGTGGTTATGGTAATAAGGACCAACTCAGACACTTTGAAGGAAGTTAGGGAATCCCAAAACTCATTTGCCGCTTGTTCCTATTTTGTAACCATTTAGCTAAGTTTTTCATAGCCTCAGATTGAAGCTGAATGATACATTGCGCCAATCTTCTCATGGCTTTTTCAGGTTCCTCAACTTGAGAGGAGAAAACCTCTTTAGCTAAAAGGGCAGGTATCCCTGGTTCCCGCCCATACAGAGCACGGGATGGGGACATTTTAAGGATCCAGTGATAACTAATCTGGTATGCCATAAGAGCACTGGGTAGGAAATGATCCCAGAGAAGTGGATCTTAGGAAGCCATTTTATGCAGGATGGAAACCAAGGTTCCATTAGCTCTCTCCACTGTTCCATTGGTAGAGGGATTGTATGGAGCCAAGAAGAGTTGTTGGGTCCCCATAGACATAGGACAAGATTTTGACTACTCTGGAGGTGAAGTCTTACCATTGTTGCAGAGTAGTACTTGAGGACATTCATGGCGAGTGAAAATTTCTTGATGTAAGAATGTTGTGGTGGCCTTGGCCATTTAAGCAGGAAGAGCCACAGCTTCAACCCACTTAGTGAGGTGGTCAATGCCTACTAGGATGAATCTGTTTTCACCAGTAGTCTGAGGGAGAGGACCTACTACGTCCAGGCTAATGGTGTGGAACAGTTGTTGAGGGATATTTGGCTGATATTGGTATCTAGTTTGAAACTGGATTGCTTCTTACACATGAGGCAAGCATCCAAGACTTCAACAATAGTCTCCATAATTCCTTCCCAATAATTTCAATCTTTAATCCACTCATAGACTTTCTTGGCTCCTCCATGTCTTAGGGTGGAGTGAGCTTCCAGGATAACAGGTACACGTTCTGAGGGCTGAAAGTAAGGTAGCCACTTTGCCCCCACCTGCTTGTACAATTTTCCACTCTCCACTTTAGTCTTTTCAGGAGTTCCAGGCTAACATTCTCTGTACAGGTTCATCCCCATCCTCCCAGTCCTTGGGGGTCATTAAGAGGTCGTATAGCCTCTCCGCCTCACTATTATCCAAGTGTAGGACTGGTAACCTAGTTAATCCATCAACATTCATGTGATGGGTTCCAGCACGGTGTTCAATCTTCATATCATAATGCTGGAGCTTTAGAGCCCAGCAAGCTAACCAGCCAGTAGGGTCCTTCATGTTCTGTAGCCATTTCAATGAGGCATGGTCAGTAACCAAAGTGAAATTGTTCCCATACAGGAAAAGGCAGTAGTGCTTTACAGCTAAAAGAATGGCAAGGTAGTTTTCTCTGTTACACTTCAGTTGTGCTCCACCTTTGACAGCATCCTGCTAAAATATGATACAGTATGGTCAGCACTGTTCTCATCCAGTTGGGCTAAAATGGCCCCAATGGCATAGTCTGAGGCATCAATAAACAATATAAATGGTTTACCATAGTTAGGATGCCTCATAATAGGACGTTTTTGCAGTAAAAGCCTCAACATTTCAAAAGCAGCCTTCTGTTCAGCGCCCTATTGGAAAGGGGTGTTCTTAGTCAGTAGGCGGATGAGGGGTTCACTGAGTTGTGAAAACTTAGGGATGAATTGATGATAATACCCCATCATCCCTAGGAATACCTGAATATCCCACAAATTTTTAGAGGGAGACATTTTTCAATTGCTTCAACCTTATCTTGTATGGGTTGGATTCCCTCTTGAGAAATAAAGTGTCCAAGGAAATCCAATTTCCTTTAGAAGAAGGTACACTTTGAGGGCTTTAATTTCTTATTGGATTCCCACAAGCGTTAAAACACCTCCTTTAAGTGATCAAGATATTCGTTAAAGATTTTTGAGAACACCGGGATGTAATTGAGTTAGACAATAACACAATTTAACTTTAGGTCCTGTAGAATGTGATCCATGGTGCGCTGGAAAGTTGCAGGTGCATTACACAACCCTTGAGGTAATTGGGTGGGTTAGAAAAAGACCCTCACTGCAAATGAGAGCACATTTATCCTGGTTCTCAGGAAAGAAAAGTTTATTTGCTAATAGCCACTAGCCAAGTTTATGGTGGAGAAGAAGTTAGAGCCAGAAAATTGGGCCAGGGTGTCATCAATGCAGAGGATAGGATAGCTTTCCCATTTTTGTAAGGTTATTTAAATTGTAATAGTCCATGGCTATCTTATGACCTCCATTTTTCTTTTCAATTAGCAAGAGAGGAGAAGACCAAGGGCTTTGTGAAGGAACTACTAACCCCACATCTAGTAACTGCTTGAGCTCCGTCCTAATCTGCTGTTCCTCCACTTTTGACTTACAGTAAGGTTTTGACCAAATAGGCCGGGCATCACTCACATCAATGAAGTGGTACCAGCCCTTCATGTGGCCATAGTCATTATCTGATTTAATAAATATGTCACTAATTCTTCCAATAGAATGTGAACTTTTTCAAGCTCAGTTGGGGTCAATTCATCCAAAATATGGACATTGGGTAAGGTATATACCAGGCTATCCATTGGCAGGCCCATATCTAACATAAAGCCAATGAGTAATTTTGTTTGATGTCATCCACTGGGATTAATAAGCCTCTGCCAATCTCCTGGTGTTTTCTTATCACCATGCCCTTGCCATTGAGGTTCCCCAACAGAAGAGTGATAGGCCTCTGGTAGGCTGGATCTAAAACGCCAGGCAATACTCAATGCTCCAGGGGACTAATGCCCTCAATAATTATGAGGTGCAACAAGCAGTGGTGTGGCATTTAGAGGGAGATCTTTGTGTCAACCACTTTTTGTTCACCCAGCTTAATCACTATCTCATCTGAAGCATAAAACGGAATACCGTCCATAGCATCCACTAAATCAGGCATTTTTTTGTATTTTGTCCTGCAGTGGTATAATGTAAAGGGAAAGCGGAAAATGGGTACTCAACCAGACAAGGATATTCGTTCTTGCTGGGATATTTATTGGATAAAACTAAAGGGACTCCATAATTGAGTAATGAAAGGAAACCTCGCTTCATGTTGTTGATTCCCTCTTATTTGATCATAAATTGAGTACCTATGAGCATATCGTAGGTGTTGTCCAAGGCCACTGCGGGGGCTGATAAAATAAGATTCCCAATTCAAATGGGAAGGGAAGAGTAGGCCCCAATGGCGCGGGCGTTGTTTGAGCCTGCAGTTCCAAACTCTTGATTGCACTCCAAGTCAGGCGCAACTTTATTTTTTTCATAATATTTAAAGAGATTACATTCACCGGGGAGCTATTATACAGGATGGCCATTACCCAAACTTTTTAAATGACCACTTCCACCTTAATGAGTGTTCCCTCAAAGTTAGGAGACAGAGCTAGGATCTCCTTGAGATAGAAAGTGGAAGTTAGTTTGCGAGATGACTCAGGGTAACTCTCCAAGGTGGACTTAATGGTGTGACCTCGTTGGAGAGGGTGAATTAACAAGATAGGAGCTGATCCGCATTGCTGGCAGTATTGATAACCACAGGGCATACTAAAACTTGGCTGAGGTATATATCCTCAGGTATGATGGTAGCATCCAATCCTCCAGCGTTTAAATGATCAGGGACCTCCACTTAAGCAGGAACTCCTAATATGTAGTAATTAATTTCATCTAAACCCCCCTCAGATTCATCCTTGGGGGTGTTTTCAACAAGAGATAATGGCATAATTTGAGTAAATGAGGCAGGTACATGAGATTTGTTGGCAATAGGTGTGCCTATCCCTACGCTGACATCTCTTTTCCCTTGTCCTTCTCCTCAGCGTCAGCTTTCTTTTTCCATCACATAGCCTTATGGTGTCCAAACTTGTTTCAGTATGCACACTGAGGGCGTTCAGGTCGCTTGACTTTTGGTTTTTGCTCATCAGGGCCCATAATCTGAAGGGTCTCCTTTTTGTCTTCAATGTCCAAGGCCCGAGGCTTAGGCTTTTGGTCCTCAATGGCCAGAACATGAGGTTGGGATACTACTCCACGAGGAACTTCAAGATTGTGGAAGTCAGCAACATCTAGTAGAGCCTCTTTTATATCATGGACGTTGCAGAAATAGCATTTGACGGAAGTGATATGAATTTCCAAAGGAAGGAGAGATACCAACCCATTCAAAATAGCAGCAATATCGTCATCCAAGGTCAACATCTTAGAATTAGCAATATCTGTGCTTCAATATAGAACTGTTCCGTGAAGGCAACCACTGACTATCCTCTTTATATTCTAATGCGCATGAAAGCTTGCTTCTTCATGCTTAAGCTTTGTTTTGAGCCAAACTCATTGATAAGGGCTTCTTAACCTCAGACCAGGTGGTAAGAGCATCTATATGGGGGACTATCACCTCTTGGGCCATGCAACTCAAACAAGAGAGGATGTGTTTGACCTTCTGAAAGTCAGTTGTCCCTTCCATAGCAGCTTTATAAACATATAAAAATGAAGTGATGCTGCCTTCACCAGGGATGAACTTGCCCTTAAAAGTTAGTTTGAATGAACCATGGTCACCCCCGGATAGGGTATGAACTGCAGGAGCATTGGTCTCTGTGGTTTCTGAGTGAAGGTCCAACTGATCAAAAGAGCAAGAAAGTCTATTAAGCTGGTCTTGGATCGCTTCAAGCCTGGTTTTCATGGCGATTATGGACTTTTGGGGGGCGGATTCACATATAGCTAACTCAGCTACCATCCCCATCTTTTGAGTTTATAGTTCTTCAACTCGACTCTCCAGTGCATTGACTTTAAAATGGAGTTGTGACACAAGAGAGCTTAGGTTTTGGTGGCCAACTTCCACCACCCCACGCAGTTTTTAAGCTCCTCCTTCATCTGCTTACAACCTTTATAGTCATGTGGATGGGAGCTTTGTAACTGTACGTCCCCCTTAAGCTGTTCATAGCTATGCTCAACTTGCATCAACCAACTATGCACATCCTTCAACAGAGTGGGCCCTTCAAGTGAGGTTTTGACCCCTTAAGCTTATTTTTCACATTTTCTAATCCGGCGGGCTAGATATTTTGTATTCTCAAGAGAAGCTTTAAGGGATAGCTCCTTTTCCAGTTGATAAATTTTATCCTCTAGAGCGGGGGTAGCCCTAGGAGGTTCATGAAATAAAGGTCGCTCAAGCTCCTTAACACATGACAAGGCTTGGACTAGTTGCCACTCCACCACAGCCACACGTTGTTCCTCCCCAGATTGATGGGTGGACGCATGCGCTAAAAGGTTGCAGCGAGTTTGCTCTTCATGCTTTTCAAGTTCTTTAGCAAACTCCTCAAGTAGAGAGTGAGTGCTAGCGGTGGAGGCGTGTAACTCATCATGGAAGATCTTCATCGCCTCCTCTACATACTTTACTACACTTTATCCACGGCAGTGAGACGCTCATGCAACTGAATAATGAATTTGAGGCTTTCCTCTACACCAGATTTAGCTGCTCCAATATGTTCAGAGGTCAATTGATATAAAGTATCATAAGCTAATTTTAGAGCATCATGGTTTGCTAGGTGTTATAGCTCTTCATGATGGGCAGCTAATAGGTGTATCATATGAAACAGAGCAGGATGGGAAAATTTGTGGACATAGGTAGTCAAATTGGTAAACTGGCTATAAGCATCAGGAAGAATTCAAGTTTCATAGAGGTATATAAGATGGTCCCTTACAGAAGAACCTCTTTCTCGGGAAGCAATATTGCCAGGGTTTAATATGTCATGCGTTAGGTCTCTCACTACTTCAGCTGCAGGCCAGGTAAGGCGGTGAGACTCTGGTATCAAGATTCATTAAACTGTTCTCCTCCAAATTATAAGGTTGGTGGGCTATCCATACGATATTCTTCTGCCCCATCGCTGTTTCTTACCCAGCTAGTAACACTTCCAGCTGGTGCGCCCTCCATTTTGTTGGTAGATAAACTTGAGTTATACAAAGTGTCCCCTGTAGTGAGCACCAATTTGTGGAAATCCAGCAAGGTTTTAGCTTGCTGATGCTGATAAAGCCAGATTTACAAAAATACTTGAAACTTAGGTAGAATTAATATCTTAGAATAAAAGTAAAGGTTGGGTTTTTTATGTTTTTTATTTGGGGCGCGGGAATGAAGTAAAAAGTGTTTGCTTCAATACTAACGCTCAGTATTTAAACTATCTCAAGTATCAAGGGTCAAAGAGATTCAATGTATCATTTGGAATAGCTTAGACACATCTAAATTAGGAAATATGGTAAATCATTCTATCAGAGCTCAGAATAATTTGGGGTATTTTGGTGAAACAACAGACAGGAAGGTATTTTTGGGCAGAATGTACCCATACGGTAATGATTTGATTTATTTCAACCAATAAACTTTTGATAAAATAAGTGCACCTTGGGGGACCTCCGCCACGCCTATAAAAGGTGGTGGTCCCCGCTTAGGTGCCGTAATAGAACTATATGGGGCAGGGGGAGAACCATTTGATGGATGCCCCTGAATATACCATGTGGTTGAATAATCCAATTATGTGATTTCAAGTTAATAGCCCGCTTTGTATTCAGGAAAGCGTTGCTCTGATTCATGGGGTTCCACTGAGAGTTGGCCAGAGTTTTTTGGCCAATATTGTCATTATTTTCATTTAACTTAAATTTTTTGAAATCAGAAATGTAATCAGCCAATTGTATGTGTTGAATCAGGTCTATTTTTACCAAAAACATTCCTTTGCTGAAGTCAAGATAGCAAATGTCTGACACAATTTGGTAATTCTTATATATATTCGCTAATTCTCACCCACTTGCCCTAATAGATTGAATTATCAAACTCAATTAGTTTCATTTGAGCAATTTAATGATATGAGATAATATTTGCCAATTTTTTACCCACTCACCCCAAATAGATTGAACCAACCAGACTTGATGGTTTCAGATTTGATAAGGTTCACCAATTCTCACCCACTCACCCAAATATATTGACCTATCAGACTTGAAGGGTTCAGATGTTAGTCAGTCAGTAAATGTTTTTTATTAAATTAGATCTTATTATACTAATGTTATATTGAAGCTATACTATTGGCTATCAAAGGGTAAAGGTGAGCTGATCATTTTCATCCAGCATTTCATATCAACAACTTGATGATCCTATGCTATCTGGAAATGAGCTCATATTGGCACAGCCTAAAGGCTGTGCCAGCACTACTCTAGAGCCACTTGGATAAACAGCTTCGCTGTTACCCTTGTGGCTGTGAGCTAATGTGCCACCCTATACTTGAGCCACTTGGACCAACCACTTTGCTGTTGCCCTTGTGGCTGGAAAAGTAGTATAACTCCAATTAAACCTCTATAATATAATTAACCTTACAAGCTCAACCAAATTAGACATAATCAATATGTTTAAGTGCCTTAATATAAATAAATTTATAATGATCATTGATATATGATTTGATTGAAGTAGAGTAGAGATTAAATAAGCATGTATATATAAAGGCAACTGTCAACATATAAAAACTTTATCAAAAGGTTTAATAAAATAGAAGCGACCTGATACTACAAACCTAGATAAAGCTTTGAGACCTTTAGACTATTTAGTATATAAAAACCTAGTAAAAACTCGGCGTGATAGGATTTTTTACCAGAATATAACCTTTTATCAGTGAGCAATTATTTTGAGGTTAGATTTTAGTAGATCAAGAATATTGGATAACTGAATTTGCAACTGATTGATAAGTATCATGGCTTAGTGACATTATTGAGAGTACAAATTGTAAGGACAAGGCTGTATGTCAAGAGGCTAATAAACTCAAGTTACAAGGGCTTCCTGACTTAAAATATACTCTGGACCAATGTTGGGTACAGGAAAGATATGCCCAGGTTAGTCATGGGGATATGCGTGATGCTTGGCCCAGCATTACAGCCAGGGTATTAAAATACACCAGCTACATTCTCAATGCTGACAGTTCAATTTGGTTACCTGAGGAACAAAGATTTGAAACATATTCCATTCATAATATTTTAATCTGGGACAAGTCCATTTAAAATCTATAATTTGAGTTTAACAATCTTAAGTTACAGGACCCTGGCTGATGGTAGCATGCGCCTATTGATTCACTTAGGCTTGGCAACACTTTTACCAATTGACAACACTCCCCCAGTGTATAAATATGTTTCTGCAAGAACAACTTTCCTTATCAGTCATCTGGATTAAAAAAGCCCATTTGTTTTATTATGTATATGTGCATTTATCTAGCCCTGTTTGCCAACCTCCAGAAGGTCCAAATTAAAATTAATGTGTGCCATCCTTGCTTGGGATCTTATGTGCACCATCCTTCTTGGTAGTTCATTGTTTACCTTTATTTAGCGGTGAGTTCCATGGCAGTGGTGTGGCCCTCACCTACCACCTCTACTGGAACTAGAACATTACATGCACGATCCTGATATTAGACAACCAACCATATTTTTGGTCTCACCAAGATTTATTCTGAGTGGGTGGTCTCATAGTGGTATTTGAGCATTTTGGCTGTGCACTGTGGTTGTGACATTTTTGTCCATGGTGATATCATTCTCATTGACAGTGCACCAGAGGGTGTTCACTTTTTGCTGCTTATGGTGCATCTTCTGCCCTTTTAGTGAGTACATGGTGGGCATGGGCAGTTTGAAGTCCAGTTTCTTGGGCTTCCAAAATCCCAACACTATATCCCGCTATAATAAATCTAGCAACGACTTTCCACCTCCAGGATTTGAGTGGATGCATCAACTTCTACCTGGGGCACCTGCCTGGGTGTTTAAAATTTAAAAATATGGGTTATGGATGTATTAGATTTTGATGGTTGACTTGAAAACAAACCCTTCAAGGAAAACCATCAGTGTTGATAGATTACTCTCATTGATGATCCTTTGATCCATCCCATTGTATCTGCATAACCTGATAAATCAGATTCACCTTAAAACCGCCTTGATTGCGTCTACACAGCCAAATTATCATAGCTAATAATAGCTATGATATAATATTATTATGGCAAATTATGGGATCCCTTGGGTGAATCAAGTGAATTTATGGCACAAAAGTTAATTGCATTTTAAATTTGATGCAATTACGATTAATTAATAACAAATTTTTATGTATGTCATATATTGTAATCAGCACAATAATACTTGCACATGGACAGCTCAAATAGGGAGTACCTAACACTATTGAGAGGCCTGCTGACGTCCCAATTAGGGGTGCGTCATTATTTTAATTCCATATATTTTTTTAGTACTAGATGGTCCTTTTAATTCCATATATTCTTTTCCCCCATTTAGTGCATTTTTTCAGATGTATGTCAAAAAATAATTAAGCTGGTTGAAAGGCAGATATTCACCACTGAGAGCTAATATTAATCCTAAAAATCTTCCCAATTATAATAATAGTATTGCCTCCAATTGGGCTGAAACGATTATAATTAAGTTAATTAAATAACTTAATTAACTTGGGGATTCTTGAAATAACCAAAGCCATAATCCATAGTGGATTGGCATGTCTTTAATGAACTCATCTAATAGATGAATATGTCCAGGAGATGCTATAGAGGTATAAAACTCCAGTGCCTGGCCCTAAAAATATGATCATCTTACCATATAATCATATTTTTGTCTTATATCATCTTATATTAATTTAATAATATTAAGAATTGTAAGCAGGCGTTTAGGGGAGTTTGTCATTATTACCTAAGTATTTAGAGTTCCCAATTAAAGAGGTGAAAAATACCCAAAGTGACTGGAAGAGTCAAGTTTTATTGTTTAGTTTTGTGAGCTTTATAACAGTAAAGAAAACTGTAAGACACATAGCAGAATTGATGATATATCAGTCAAAACTCTTCTTGACTATTGAAACAGAAGTATATTTTTTAAGCGAAGAAAACCTCAAAAACTTACAAGTGGTGATAACTAAAAATCACATTACACTTTTAGTATGAATAATCCATCCAAATGCCAGGCAGAAGCTGCCAAGAAATATGAAGAAAATGATATGAGAACTAGTGACTATGAAATTACCAAGTACTTCAGCACTGCTCGCTAAAACACTGAGGATAGTATTTCATATTTCTTAGATCTCATCACGGTGGGAAGGAGGGCATGTGGACTCAACAGGCCCTATCAAGTTTACCTTGGACAGTGTGAAGGAGATGATGGAGACCCTCTTTCATGGGTATAGGATTAGTACATTGAAGATGGACCCATCTTTTAGTCTGTTTTATTACTTGAAGGATCAGGCCTTCAAAATGGAGATATATGTGCAATACTGAGAGGCAACAATGGAAACTCTGGCCAGACGCCTCAATTGTACACAAGCAACCAACAAGTTCTTGGTCAGCTTTGTACAATACTTCATTAAGCACAACCAAAGAATTCTGGCTCAGCAGAATCTAGAGCTTGTATAGATATACAGAGTCCAAGAGGAAGAGAAATCTTCCCAATCTAACCTACTGGATAAGCTTAATTCCAGCTTCAACGAAGTCAGAAAGGACATCGTCAACAATATAGTACAGGCCAACAATGCCCACAGAACATTAAATACTTTGTAAGAAAAACTTAATGAAAAAGTTCCAAAGATTGCAGCTGAGATCCTCTCTTTACTAGGATTGACCAGGTAGTGGGTCCATAATATTAATAAATCTGCCAGAAATTAAAAAATTACTCCAAATTTCTGTCTTCTTGGACCAAACATTTGACTGAAGATTCCACTTCTTCTCAAAGAAATCATCTGGAATTGAAATAATGCATGTTCAATGAATATGCCCAAACTGAGTTGGGAATATTACAAAAAAGCATAAAAGATCTGGCCGCCATGCCAAAAGGGTCAAATTATGAGAAGGATTTTGCTTAAATTCATGAAGAATTCTTGAAACTCCATTCAGCAGTTTTAACCATGCAAGCCAAGGATGTTAAACTTGTTAAAGAAAAGCAAGATCTTTAAACCAGGCTATTGGCAACAAATGACTATGTTGCTAATCTGACCAAAGATGTGAATCATATACTGGATTCTCAATTTTTATGTTAGCTAGAAATTGAGAGTCTTTAGAAGGAAGTTTATGTCCTAAAAAGGAAACGTTACAACTGTTCAACCAGTCCTTGAGGGGAGAGCAGTAAAACCTCTAAGTATTCAGGCAAAAAACAACTGGAGAAATTACATAAGGCCTAAATTCAGGAGTCCAAATCAAGCAGTTTGGAACAATTCCACAAAGCAAAATCTTCAAGGGTCAAGACAGGTGCTGAAACAGACATTTCAGATGTTCATTTTATGCCCAAAAGTTTTGATTCTAATCCAACTCCACATGATACATGTCATGAATGTGGACCAATTCTAGAAGAAGATTCCCCAAGACGTTCAAACTCTAAATGAAGCATAACTCCTCTGGCCAATGTTGGGTGTGATGGCTTTCTGCCCTTGAAATAGCCAAGATTTGACAAAGAAGGAGATGTGCATCTGTTCCTAAAATTGTTCAAAAAAGCTATGCAAGGAAGATCTGATCATGAAAAGTCTTCAACTCTCATCAATTGCCTGGAATCTCATAGTATTGATCTTGTTAATCCCTATCTGGGTGACGACTGGTCCTATTTGGATGTAAAAAATGCAGTAATAAGACAATTCGGAGGTCTTTTTAAGCTATCAGCACAAAAGACAGATCTGTTAAATATTGAATTCCATAGGAATGAGTCTATCAGGGACTTTGCAGATAGATTCTATCATGAGGCTCAGGTCCTACTTGGTTCTAATGCTATAAACAAATTCGATGCAAATATTGCCATGCAGCATGCTGTCAAAACATACCGTGACTTGCAGCATGTCATGATTCTGGCCTTTAATCAACCCTGGGAGCATTAGAGCTCATTGATTATTTAAAACAGTGCATGAGTAGATTTGATGCTTCTAATCAGCCCAAAGATCAATCAAAATATCGTGTTTCAGGATCAAAGAATACAAATTTGAATGATCAGGGAAAAAAATTGGCCCATAAATCAGAAAACTGATCAGCAATCAGGGCTAATGAACTGTCATAATTGTGGCTGTAAGGAACACTTTGCTTGTCAGTGCTACAGATGGGCAGATAAAAAACCTGGATTGAATGTGGCCCTATAGATTAACAATTAAGAAAAGGCGGGAAAAGAGCATGTGGAGTAGATGCGGTATGCTCTGCTTCCACCAATGCCCTAACACACATTCCATACGACTAAGGCAAGCTTTTCTTGGCCAAAGAAGTGGCTGAAGATAGCCTGCACCACATCGTATCTGACAATGTTTATATGGTTACCACCTGAGCCAAAGAAAAAGAATTAAAGCAACCAGAGGTCACTGAAGAAGCTTGGGCTAAAGTAGCAAAGCCCTATACCAAACAAGACATCGACCAAGAGCTAAATAATCATCCCAAATGCTCATCCAATCTGCCCACACTACATGCCGTGCAAGTGGCCATACCTATGAAGACTTTAGCAGAGAATTTTCCTGAGATCTTCTTAAGTCTGAGTCACACTTGAAACTAAACAACTACTCCAATATTCACTTAATAAATAATTCTTATATCTACTCTGGATGTACATATGTGTATATTGCAGGAAATAAGGTTTACTTTGGGTCATCATTGATAATGGGGCACCTATCAACATTATCAGCACCAAACTGGTCAAAAAGCCGAAGATTGCTCCCAACGTTGCACATTCTTAAGAATATGGCATGGCAGGAGCCCACAACACTAAGTCGCTTGGGGCCTAAAGCACATTATCATTACGTTTCAGATCCATTGTAGTGACAGCATCAGCCATAGTATTGCCAAATACAGGCTACAATATCCTTGTTGGGACCAATTTACTAAAAAATTTGGTGTTGTCACGAATAATAAAGAAGATACGCGACTATCTTGGGGCAAAGCATTAAATTATATTATAACAAAAGTGGAAAGGACGAAAAATAAAACCAACTTCAAATTTCTAGTCTGGCCTACAAGGATGGGATAGTCTCAATTGAGTACACAAAATCACATCTAAAAATAAAGGCTCTTCCAATGCTGATTCATGAATTTAAAGGAATATCATTATGCTATGTTAAAATTTAGGGGATCCATTGATTGCTCATGACTGTACCCCTAGTTGATTAACTGCACATGTTCAAATTGTGCACGATTTGTGTTGTTTGTTAGTAGATTATAGTTGATTGATAATAGTATGAAGTCTATTATCTATAGATGCGTGGTGGCTGCCTTTTTGGGTTGGGCATCACTAGTGCTAAAAAAGACCATTATCCATAATTAATATAGATAACCCATTCTAGTCCAACGCTCAACCTTTATTTCTCCTCAAAATACTCTTGATGTCTTCAGTAGGGATTTATGCACTTATCCACCTAACTTGATCCATACTCAGATCCCTAAGTTTATTGCATTTCCTCTAGTCTTTAATAGTCTAAAGTGATTCCCATCTAAGTTCAGCCTCTCTCTAAAAATCCTTAATCCTTATTCTTTATCTTACTAAAGAGTCCCAATTTAAGCACACAAGCAATAATTTCCTGAAGATGGATAGGAACTAAAACCTATAATAATTCTTCTAAATTAGACTCTTTATTAAATTGAATTATCAGGGGAAGTTATAGTGGAAATTTGGTGCCTAACCCCTAGTTGGCACCTCAGCAATGAAATGGCAGCCATTGTCATTGAACTTCCATTTTTCATCTCACCAGAAATGGTCTTCTCCATCTGGTTAGGATTCCTTTGTCAGACATCCTCACAATCTAAAACAGAAAGAGTCAGAAAACATGTCCTTAACGTTTTACACTCAATCCCAGTGTTTCCAACCATATTTGAAAAGTGACCTGCTTAGGTAATGGGACTTGTTACTCATTAATACAGGTCATGAAATAATTGATTAATTTGCTAGTTGCAGACAGCATCACTCGCCTCACAACTCGCTCCTTAAATTCCCAATCAGTTGGTGATGAAACATGACCAATCAAATCAGCACACCTGATAGTTGATCAACTATAAGATGCCCCTATCTTGTCAGCAACTCTGCCCAACGAGATCTTAAGAATTCATTTGGATCAATTTCTGATGGATCTGACCCAGGTGAATAACCTAAAATCCTCCAAACATTGTTACCCTGAAATCAGGGTAAACGTATATTAAATTCACTTCACTTTAGGAAATTATCCCTAGTGATCCCTGGCAATCTAGTCAGCTGGGAATATGGGAAAAAATCCCAACACATCCCCCTCTTGCCTAGATTTCCAGCGAAAAGGATCTGAATAAGAGAACATCACTTCAGACAAAGTTGAATACTTCATTTGTTCAAGCAGAGTATGATCAATCAGTACTCAACGCTGCTTGGGACAACCTTCAGCATGCGGCTCTTTTCCTCTTTCTCCTCACTACTGCCTACTCAGAGCGCGGTTCCCATGACTTTCTGTTATGCCGGGCTGATTGATTTACTAATGACGATATTAATCCTAGGTTCCAGTTCTCCCCTGTCAGGGCATATGACCCATTGTCTTATCCAGGATTCTGTGTTCAGTGTCATCAATTTCCTGATTTTCTCCTCGTCCTCAACAGGAGATTCCTGCCGTTGATGGCATTTCATGGCGCAATTAAAATTGCTCATTCATGTTCACCCTTGTATTTTTTATAATATCCTCTTGGCTCATATCATTTTTGATTCTTCTCTGGATTGCTTATCCCATTATTGTTAAAATCTGTTTCTCTGAAATTAAAGCTTAATTGATTTCAGAGTGCATAATGCCTACTATCATATAAGTCTGACATCCCCCTATTATTCAGCTCATATGTCAAATTCTGAGTCTCAGTACCAACAGCTGCTTAATGGCATGTCTGATAAAGACCTTTTTCTCTTCCTTATGATCAGTCGATCTACACACTGAAACCTCTTCTATGGTCCTTCCAGGACTCATAATCCCAGTCAAGTACTTGTAGCCAGTCCTTCTGTGGACTTACTGGAAACAGTAACTAACCCCATGAAACCAGGTTAGAAATTGTATTGAATGACTTGTGACCAATCCTTCCTCTGTAATTGATTCCTGAGTTAGATATAAAGCTCTCCTGGATTCAGCTCCCTTCGCAGATACTCCTACCATCCTTATTAAACCTCCTGAAGCATTGCCTTCTGCTATTGATTGATTGTTCCTCGCCGGATCTGACTTGCTTCCAGGGTTCCTTTTCTGACTCAGCCAATTCTATAAGCCAACAGTTCTGTAAACTGAACTAGCCATTGGAAATTACAAACATTTTGAACTCCCCTATGCAGAATTATGGGCCCAAGTCACCAAGGCTTTGTCCATAGCTCTGAACTCTTTTAGTCTTAAAACATCCTAGATCAAGATGTTGCAGCCTATTCTCTTTGCTTTGCTGGCCAAGTTCAATGAGTTGGGCCACAAAGCTTTCAGCCTCTCCCAGCTTCCATCTCTCACTCTGCTTCAACTTCCAAGAAGCACATAGTCATCTCTTGCAGGATTCCATTCACTCCTTGCAAACTATCTCATTTCTGGCGCATCACATCAGTATCTTCCACTGATGGCTTTGATAGGGGGAATGATTTGGCAACACCCATCTAGTATCCCTTGATTGATGTCAGCCCATATGTCTGGTGTTCTTGATGAAGCTTGTCAGCAAGCACTCAAGACCAATCTTCTAGCTCTGGTACCATATCAAGATATTTGGGGTTTATTCACTGACTGCCTCTTCTTGTACTGTTGCTTCCCTCACCGCTCCAGAGTATTGCATTTGGAATCTTTCACAATTTTAAATTTTCTCTTCCCCTTGTCGCTTTCTCACAGGGATCTGCATCTGCTCAACAAACTTGGTTTTGAGTAGGTCTAGCCATCACTAGCGTCCAATCTCACATAGATTTTGATGGGTTATTTACTCCTACTGTGATCATTCCTCCCCACCTCAAGAGGCGACATGGCAGAATCATCCCCAAATTGAGGATAGCTAATAAAAAACAAAAAATATAAAAATATATCATTTTTTCTATGCGTTTTTTAAAATCTTTTTTCTAGATTTTTACCAATTTTTTATTAATATTCTTCTTTTTTCCATGGGACTTGACCTTTTTTTGTTTCAGCGGAATATCTTTTTATTTTATTATCCCAAACTGGATCCTAGGTATACTTAGACCGACCAGTTTTCTATAGTTCATAGGTCTTGCTTTTTTAAGACTTAACCATTTAGTTTAGTTTAGTGGTCCTTTTTTCAGACTTAACCAAATCATTAGGACATAACCAACTTAATGGTTCCGCAGTCATTTAAGAACTCTTTTTTATTATTTTTTCATTGATCCAATTGCTTTAAATACTTAGCATGGACTCAATTTACTATCCTTCCATCCAAGAGGTTCTTGGTGGGGTAAGAATCTAGAACAGTCTTGGTGATAATATAAAACAGACCTGACTACAATGATTTCAACTTATTTCTTCTCCCAAAACTATGTGTATCACAATAGGCAACACTTTTGCCTATTAATTATTCTTCTAAGGCCAATCAGTTCTTATTGTCTGTCATTTTCACTTGAATCTTTTTCTTCATAATTTTATTGAATGCTTGTGATTGCATTTCAATCATGATATTTTATCAATTGGTTCAGGACTGCTCATCACTCATCCCTGATATTGGTTCCACCACCAAATATAAAATGGTTGCAACGTGGCATTCCTTCCATATAGTAACTCAAATTGCTTTTTCCATTGCCATAAAATAACTGATATTGTAGGTGAACATCACTGATCACAGGTAAGTTTTCCACGTGGAACTTCTTCCTGCGACCAGCTCCTCAGCGTTGTGGCCAGCGTCTCATTAACTCGTTCTACCAGTCCGTTTGTCTCTGGCTGGTAGGGTACAAACACAACTTATCAAATCCCCATTATTTCATTTAATTGTGGGATCCCATGAGATGTGAAATTTGTTCCATTGTTGCTCAACAGGACCTGCGGGCATCCATGTCAGTATACTACTTTATCTAGGATGAACTTCGCAGTATTGGTAGCATCTACTTTCGCTAGGACCTTTGCCTTGACCCATCCAATTAGATGATTGATTGCAACTATTATGTACTTGACTCCCCCCGTGCTCATCATTAGCGGTCCCATCACATCAATAGATACTGTATGCCAAGCAAATCCAGGGTGGACCAGAAGGTATCAAGTCGTACTCTTATGTGGATTGTGCAACTAGCACTCCACACAACAAGCCAGATAGTCTGCGACATCATAGTTGTTGGACTCCTAGTAGTAGTACTGGCGGATATGGTCAGTTGTTTTTTTCAGGCCTCCATGACTGACAACTTTATGAGCGGCTTAAACAATAGCCGCTCATTCCAACAGCTTTGGGAATATTAATCGCCTCCCATTGATTGTCTTAAAACTTGTCCATCCATGGTCTCGGTTTTTTCCATTGCTTTTCAAAATGCACCTTAGATTTCTCAGGGTTTGTTCATGATTTCTCCACTGACCATTCTCTGATATAGATCATCCGCCTGCTGGTATACCATCTGGAACATTGGTTACCACAAAAAGCCATCTGCATTCTTTTGAAAAGCTCCCACTCAGTGGACTATCTCATGATCTATGCTTGTAGCTTTAGTTCCCATCAGGCCAGGCATCCTTCTGGCTCTCATAAATTGTGCATCTAACGCTACAAAGAGTGGTCCATCACCACTTTGAAGTGCCTTTCATAAATGTACACCCAAAACTATTTGCAGGCTTAAATGACTGCAAGGCATTCAAGCTCAGTTATGGTGTAGATCTTTTAACAGATGAGAGTGTCCAGATCACATATGCCACCAGATGTTCATCCCTAAGTTCATCTACTTGGCTCAATATGGTGCCGATTGCTATCAACAAAGCATTGATTTGTATCATAAATTCTCAATTGAAAATGGATTTTTCAAAATTGGAGAATCTATCAAGTAAAAGCATAAGTATCGAAGAATTTCTGTGCTTCTTCATTCCATATAAATCCTTTCTTTGGATCCTTCAACAAATGGAAGAGGAGCTCAGCAATTCTGGCAAAATCCCAGATAGAACTTCTATAGTATATGACCATTCCAGGGAACACTTGGATATCTCAGACACACTTTGGCACAGCCATTTGCTTTATGGCTTCAATATTATAGGCTTGTGGCTACAATATACTAGAGTTGATAACAAATCCCAGGTATTCCAACTCTTTTTTGAAGAAGCGACACTCCCTAGCTTAATCTTCAGGATGGCTGCGGATAGCCTCTACAACACTTCCTCCAAGTGGTACAAATGATCAATAAACGTCCTACTGAACACATTTATATCATTCAAGTACACCAGGACGCATGACAACTTCAATCATTTAGTATTGCATCAATGGCCCTTTGGAACGTCGCAGGTGAATTTCACAGACCCTTAGGCATCCTCATCAGTTGATATAGACCCTGCGCGGTGATAATTGCACATTTTTCTTAGTCTTCTCCTTGAAAATCAATTTGCCAACACCGCAATATTATATACATCATGGATAAATACTTCGCTTCTTCCAATTGATCTAGTGCATTGTCATTTCTTGGTGGTACAAATCCTTCTTTATAATCTTGTTCATCTTCTAATAATCAATCACCACCCGATTAGAGCCATCCTTCCTCTTCACAATAAGAATTGAACTCGCCCAGGGACTTGAACATGGAACTAGAAGCCCATGCTTCACTAGTTTGCTGATTTCTTCCTCTACTACAGCTTCACCACATTTGACCATCAAATCAGTCTCATTTTTATTGGCAAATTTTCCCCAGTATTGACCTTATGGATCAAAAAATCTCATACATCCCAAATTGTGGTCATCCTGGGCAAATACTTCCTGATATTTTTAAATAGTTTGAGTACCTCCTCTTGCTGTCTTTCCATCAGATCAGTGAGTTGCTCTCAATTTATTAAATAGATTGATACTCTTGGTTACCCCGGCCTGTAATCTTATTACATCAAGGGTTCCAAAATCTTGAATCTCCTCAGTTTGGCCATCAGGATTAGGTGAAAAACGCGATGATCTGATTCCTCTTGATCTTCATCAGTTTTTCGCTCAAATTCGCCAGGAGAACTCGAATTTCTCCATGGTCCCACATTATTATCCCAGGAGCCACCCAAGGTTCTACTTTGGACTTCTTCCAGGGGCTTCTAACTTCTCCATACAGCAGCTCTGGTTTCTCTAATGTCAACACCATGCCAACTATTATTTGTGATCCTGACACGATGGTTTTTGCATTCTTGATCCTCAGTGGAATTCCCCAACTTTCCAGGATTTTCGTTGGCATTTATCATCACTTCCAGCCACCTAATTGGTACCAAATCGGGACAATGTCATCATTGTATATCAAATTTGATGAAGTTATTTCTCCTACTCAGTGAAGCTTCCTTATCCTTAAGATAGACCAATGGTAACGTCTCACCTAATATGGTCAATTTATTACCCTCAAAGTTACATTTAACTTCGTACTTTCATATAAATTCTTTCCCAATCAGAATGTTTTAGTTTTGGTTGGCAAAACTATCGCTGGAGAAGATACCACCAAGGATCTGAATCAAAATGGTAGAGCATTATATGCTCCACATGAGATGGTGGTATTCAGCCCAGATGTCCCATACTCTTTCTTGTGTTCCAAATTGGCGAGATCTTCATACTCTTCACCAACTTGGTCAAGACAATACTAATGGGCGCCCCAATGTCAACAATCGCCCTCACCCATACTTGATTCACTAGTATATCTATATATTTACAATCAGAGTATTGTAAGATAGTATTTACTGAGTTTATAGTGGTGTTATTAGCCATATCAAGGGTGTAAATTTTTTGCACCAATAAATCAAGGGATGATTCCTTGATTTTGCTGAAGGGGATTGACAGGTTTGCCTCACCTATTTGAACTTTGGTCGATTCTTCAGTATTATCTGCAGCTCAAATCTTATCCATTAGTTATCATGCATATGACTGAGCAACTTTAATAATTAACTCAGGGTCAATTCCCTTCACCTTAATCTTGTTACTAGGTTCACATTCCAAATTAACTACTTGATACAGCAGATCCTGAACATATGCATCCATGAGCAGATCACTGATGTCAATTTATCGTTCATAGTATCAGGAGGAACAGGTTTTTCTGTAGCTCTAGACTGTTTCCCATCTAGGCCACGGGCACTTTTCCTGAAACCTTTTCAGGTGCAGATTCTTTTGCTTGGACTATATTAATTTGATCTTTGGATTTCTTGCAGTGTACAGAGAAATGTCCCTTTCCTCCGCACTGGTAACAGACTTTCTTTGTCAGGGAACTGGAGCGCAGGAGGTCGCTTAAGGGAAATCACAGGCAAAAGATGATACAACAAGGGCAAGTGACCCAACAAAATGAAAAGACATCCTAAATGGTCAGTATTGTGTTTTCATATAAATCTTTGGGGCAAAACGCACACCAAACTGGCCACAACCATCAGGGACAAGAGGCCCTGGAAAATGGGAAGGGTGTCGTAAATTCTAGGAAAAAGGCCAGAAAAATAGGAGGAGGCGGAGCCAGCGGAATAGGTGGCGGGTGGATGGAAGGCTCACGTACAGAAGTTGGTGCAAAACAGATCAGAAAACGAACTCCAGCCATCACAGAACTTCTGAGATGTGTATTTTTTGTTGAAGAAAACAAAAATTATATAAGAAACTGGCCCAAAATTTCCAGACCTTATTAGGGTGATCAGAATATCTGTGAAAAGCGAAGCTTTCTTATTTTGGGATTTATTTTATACGGGCTGATTCACGAAGATTCCAATTGGTTGTTGAAATCTGATATGAGCTACAAATTCGTCGTTCTATAACAAAATCAATATTTTTCAAACTTGGCCAGATTTCATAACCTCAATCTTTTAATTTTCTGGGTCTTAAGCTCAATTTCAGCCTGTTTTTTACCTCAAATAAGCTGATTTTTTTTAGCCCTGGCTGGCAAAGCCAAAACCCATTTTTGTTAAATACCTTATAAAGGTCATCAGTGGCCTTTAAGGGTTCTGGTCTCTGCCCCAAGGGCTTGTTGGACTTGGCTTTAAAAGGGAATTTAATTCTAGAGAATATGTTACTAGCTGTGACATCACCCTCCGCTCTTGGATGGGGCTCTACACCACCTGATGGGACATTGGCCAAGGCGAAGTTATTGTGGGGAGTAGGTAGCTTCATGGCAGCTAAAGAGTCTTGGGTGGCATGACCTGCGGCATCTGATAATCTAGGGTGGAAGTCATGAAATTAGGTCCTGAGCATTGGTCATGTCCCAATAGGATACCCAGATTTCACTATCTCATCATATTGTTTCCAAAACACCAAGTATTGCGGGTGGCGTCAGGATAGGCGAGAAGCAAGAGCGGCATCAGTCTCATATTGGAGTTCACCATCAACTATGGCAGGATCTGGGAGAGATGGCATGGAACCATTGGAAGGAAACAAAAGGCATTTATGTAAGGTGCTGAACACTTTGATTGAGGGGGTAAGTCAACCTTGTAAGCTGATGGGCCACTTTTCCTGAGGATCTTGAAGAGACCAACACGCTTGGGACTTAACTTGCGGCAGGGTTGCTTCAGGTGGAGATTCTTGGCGTTGACCATGACCAAGTCACCAGGCTTATAATCAGGTCCTTCACAGCGCTTTCAATCAGCATATGCTTTGTAGATTTTTACAGCATCAACGCGATGGTCCTTCACTACCTGATGTATGTCCCTGAGCTCTTTACCGTGCTCATTGGCAGCAATGACAGTGGACTCAATCCGCGGACTTAGGTTGAAGCTGAAGCTGTAGCCATAGTTTATGATGAAGGGGAAGTGCCTGTAGAGGCATGGGTAAGGTTATTATAAGCGAATTGCGCCAGTGGGAGGTGAGAGGACCAATCTGTTCTGTTTAGCATTGGAACATACACGCAAGCATTGCTCCAAACCTAGGTTCACCCTCTCTGTCTGTCCATCTGACTGGGGGTGGAAGGATGTGGAGCGGCAGGGGAGGATGCTGAGGATGGAAAGTAGGGCTTCCCAGAACTTAGCGGTGAATTATGGGCCCCAATCACTGATAATCTCCTTGAGGATACCATGTAAGCAAAAGATGTGATCTACAAAGAGGAGGGTTGTCTCAACTGAAGTAATGGTGGTGTTGCAGGGGATGAAGTGGGTCATCTTTGTGAAGCGGTCCACCACAGCCATTACTGCATTGTAACACTGGGACAAGGGAAGTTCCACAATATAATTGACAGACACTGATGTCAAAGGGACCTCAGCAGCTTGGAGGGGAACAAGCAATCCAGCACTCTTCAGGAAGCTTGGCTTTGACCGGTTACACATCAAGCAGGACTGTATGAATTTTGCCACATCTGTGGCAATACCCTTCCAACTGTAGGAGCGGCGGACTAACTCAAGCGTCTTGTCATTGACAGGGTGGCCAGCAGTTGGAGGGTCATGATCTTCACGGATCACTTCCTCATGCAGGGGTCCAGGAGGTACCCACCACTTGCCTTGAGGATGGCCCCATACATCAACTGGTAGACTTTGTCTAGGGATTCGCCATTTTTATGGCGAGCCTGCTTAATCTTATCATAGTCAGCTGACAGAGGCTGGACAACCTAACATGGGCAGGGGTGTCAGCGTCCCCTTCCAAAGGTTCCATAATAAGCAGAGCGGGGGCTGTACAGTGGGATCTCCTTCACCTGTTCCAGCTTAAAAAACACCTGGATATTGTGGGCGTCAACTAGTGCTGGGTCAGGGGCTAGGGCAGGGTTCTGAGATAGAGCGTCAGGTAACATGTTCTGGGTGCCCTTAATGGAGTCATGTTGGAATTAAAACACTGACAGGATTTCTAACCACTGGGACCATCAGGGGATAGCTTCTGGGGGGCGCGGTAGTACATCAATGCCTTATGGTCAGTGTGGACATTAAATGGTCACTTAGACCTATACAAATAAAGGCACCAATGTTGTATTGCCTCAACAACTGCTAGGAGTTCCTTATCATATATTACATAGTTGAGCTGCGCCAGGGTCATTTTTTTTGAAAAGTAAGCAACAGGCCTGTTGGGAAGTTGATATGACTGGACGATATGCTAACCATATGAAAGATTGGAGGGGGAATTGGGATGAGTCCTGAGACTAACAAAGAGAAGTATACGAATATTATTTGATTGAAATGTCAACCAATTGGTGAGAATGGGAGATTACTCCAAAATTAAGATAAATGAGAGTTTTGAATCAAAAGGGAAAAATGAACAGAAGACACCAAGCTGAGGATGCATCTGGCTTGGGGAATTAAGTTATAAAGGGTTACAGAGAGGATTGAGGGGGTTCGTTCAGAGATTAGGTTGTTGCAGAAAGGTTTGCATATTAGTACAATAATAAAGGTTGAAATAAGGGAAGATAGCTCCGTGTGAAAAAGTTTATTAGTTTTATCGAAGAATCGGCGATCTTCATATCATCTGATTTGGTTGACCAGTGGCTAATACCCTGTGCAAACTGACTTGGCAGAATCAAGACTCTATGCTGAGAAATAACAGTGGTGCTCACTACAGGGGGCCATTAGTCGCTGTAGTTATTCAGCACTCTGAATATGATGATGAGCCCTCATTTGTTACATCACCATTCTATTGGATTCTGAATGCATCATGCGGAAGAAATACAGGAGGCATCTAATAATGATCCAATATTATTCACTTTGACCAAACCAAGTAATGATGAAGTTGTGATCAATCTGCAACTAGAAAACTTCCCTGAGCTGATGGCCGACCAAATAGGGCGCTCCACAAATGTGACCCCTCAGCAGCTGCAGAATATTATGGAGTGTTTGTTATGTGGATATCGTTTATATGAAGATGAGGTGGGGGAGTATGCCTTAAGTCTATTTTATAACCAATGTGATCAAGAAGATTGTTACGCCATGAACATGTCTTATCTGAACGCAACAACAATGGGGTTGACTTGCCACCTTGGTACTCGCGGAATTGAGGAATATCTAGCTGCATATGTGCAACCATCTATTTGACAACTACTACAAGTATTGGCTCACCACAATATAGAAATTGGAGATGTGGTGTGATTCACTCGAGCACAGCAAAATGATATTTGCCTCTTGCTCAACCGCCTTGATCGCTCTTTTTAAGAGGTAAAAGGGGCGCTTGGGCAAATGGACCACTGTGTTGAGAACATCCGCCACCATTTAGACATGTTGGTATCCCTGTTGCATCTTGAATTGTCTCAGGTAATTGACAAGCTGTTGGATTGACATGGTCTATTGAAGGATTGGATTCAGGATGTCACAACGTTGGGACACAATATTGAGCGTTTTATGATGGATTTAACTTAATGGGCAGAAGCACTCAAAGATGTGGTGGCCCAGATTAAAGAAAAAATAACACTGGTGGAACAGCAAGTGGTAGATCAAGTCAGGTTTGTATTATCTGAAGTAAACCAACTTCATATTGAATGGAGTAGCCAGCAAATGACTGATAACAAGATTAACCCTTGGTCAACGTCCCCTGAGTACCTGCACTAGTCCGCCAGGTTACCCAATTGGAAGCAGATAGTCAGGCTTAGTGGCGTCGAGTTTTCCCTCATCCAATCTATAGGGCATGGGAGTATGCTGACATACAAGAACGACTTAATACCCTTAGTTGGGCCAATGAAAGATTGGTATGGGAACAAGTCACTCTCCTGACCTGAATAGATGATGCTAACCAACAAGCAGATTATGCTAGCCAACAGCATGGCCATATATATAGAGTACAATCGGAAGCATCCTCTCATACCTACAAGAAGTGGAGCTGCAGTTGCATGAGGAGAGGAAATATTATTGGGAGCTGCAAAATCAATATGCGACACTGCAACAGGAATTACAGGATGGGCGGTGTAGATGTCATTTGATTAAAGTGGAGCAGATGATCAATGAGCATTTGGCAGAGTATGTCAGAGCTTGGGGAATGGTGCAGTTAGTGGCAATTTTGGGGATGAACGCTATGAATCCACTAACAAATATCCATCAAGTGATGGAATGTATACTCTGCGTGACTCTATTCCTTTGAGTTCATCACGCCAGATTTGAGCTCAACCAGCCAGCGGTATGATAATTCACAAGGGGGTGGTTTCCTTAGTTGATCTGGGACCAATTCGCCTGATCCTTGCTGCAGAAGTCTGAAATAAGGCGAAGATGTGCAAATAGAGAACTTACCTCCTTTTAGTCATGATGGTAATCTACATGGGTACTTCAAGTGATTTGAATTCTCTGTGGAAGGAGTTTCTGATCGATGGAAAGTAAAACTGTTGCTGTCTGCTCTTGATGTAGACAGCGCCAATCAAGTTAATTGCTACCTCCCAAACAGCTCGGCATCCTATGAAGAAATTAAG
This sequence comes from Massospora cicadina, assembly GCA_022478985.1. Lineage (NCBI taxonomy): Eukaryota > Fungi > Entomophthoromycota > Entomophthoromycetes > Entomophthorales > Entomophthoraceae > Massospora > Massospora cicadina. Next base: position 93,744 of record JAKSZP010001518.1, on the reverse strand, counting down.
GCAATTGTTCTTCAGCTGTTTGGGGGTGCGACCAAGATGGCCCAACAGAAAGCTGACTTTCTGACTATACAATTTCACCAAAATGAGACTCTGTCAGATTTTGCTGAACAGTTCTCGGCAGAAGCACATTTACTGATCAGAGCTAAACTTTTATCCGCTGAAGATGTTGGTATTACAATGATGGCGGCCATCAAACCATATTAGGAACTATCTAATGCTATGTATCACATGTTGAACAAAGAGGCAGGACTTATTCAAGTTGTATATACTTTATGCTGACTCTCTGCCATGAACAGCGCCCCTAATATAGCCTGGAAACCCTCTGTTATCCCCGCACCAAGACTTCAGAGTATGAACTAAAGTGACTATGCTATCAACCGCCAGAACATATTTGTTCGTCATATAGATCTGCAAATCCTTTCCGACCTAGATATGATCTGCCAGCTCATTCCTGACCTTGGAAACATACCGTTAATATATGCACTGGTCCTTCATATGCATGTTATATATGTAAAACCTACATGAATACTTGCTTCCAATGCGTCCAGAGGAGGCATTATGTGGTAAACTGCCCTAGTAAAACATGAGTGTATGCATTACCAACTGAGGAAACCCCGCAGGGAAAAGCTCGAGTAGAGTAGAGATGGGACGCTCTACCTCCGCTATGTCTAATCCACTTGAACATAACAAATCCACAGCTCCTAATTGGGAAGGATTTAAAACTCAATCATTAAATTACTATACAACAGCTTCTGTCAGGTATCCCTGCTTCCAGTTCCAGATGTATAAATTTACCCTCAAGCTCTGTGTTTTTCCAGGAAGCGCCAAAGCCATATGCATGGCAGATTTTAGAACAGACCGGCACAAGTATTGAGGATCCTCTGATGGCTGCTACTTCTTTGGTAGGAATCCACACTGCCATTCCGGTGGGAAAAATCATCAATGAGTACCCTCAGGTTGACAAGAGAATCTCCTCTTTCTTAAGTAACATTAAGCTCTTAGACATACATGCAATAAACACTGATGGTTCCTCTTACTTAGAATGTACTTATTGTGACATTTTCGTTCAAAATACATAAATCCATGCTATCATTGATACTGGAGCCCCTGTGAACATAATCTCTACCCAGTTGGTGGCTAAGCTTCTGCTCAAACTGGATGTGGACCATTGAGTAGTATACGGAACTGTGGGGATGCATAGCGCTGTATCTGAAGGTGCATATAGTGCGTTGCCCTACAATTTGGGTCTATCCAGGCTTCCGCCCCAGCGGTGGTTCTGCCAAACAACAACTATGACATGCTAATCAGTGCAGCATTTATGAGGAAATTTGGTGTTGTGATAAACATGGCGTAAGAAACACTTAATATTTTAAGACAACAGATTTTTGTTTATTATACCTCGTGTGGAATCCCAATGGACTCATTATTTATTGCGGGGAAGGCTGACCATGGGACGGACACTTCCGAATATGACTCAGGACAGAAAAACTTAGTACCAGGGGAGGCACCCCAGAGAAGCGATGCTCTCTCTTGTTGCCAGCGGGAACGCCACTTATGGGGAGGGGGAGGGAACGTAAGAAGGGGCCGTAGCCACTATTGAGCACATGTGGAGGAAGGGGTCTGATTTGATGAACCAGACTGGGAACCAGGAGGAGACCAGCTGTCAGCGACGCGGTGGGAGATATCCAAACATCCATGCTTGAAAGTGGTCCACCAAATGAGACCAGAATCTGTGGACAGTTTCTGGGAGGGTGGGGGTGGAGCCTGCGGTGGCATCTAAGACGATCGTGTGGATGGTCCATATGGCGATTTCAACCACCAGAGCACGGAGGGAGGGTAGAAGAGAGGAGGCCATTGATAGAGCAAACATATCTCTTGACAGACTGAAGGGATGCGTTTGATCCTGGCCCAGCAGACGTTGAACTTTGCGCCATATCACTTTAGAGGTGGGGCACTTCTCCAGGCGGTGGAACAGCGTTCCATACTGGCCACAAACGACACAGGATGAGTGTAAAGCGTTAGAGCGCTCAGCTGTACGATAAACCCGCCTCAGGCAGCGCCACACATGGGAGCAGACTTGAGGCTGCAACAGAGGATGGTGTGCGTATTTCCAGATAGTTTTTTGGGTCTCAATGGAATAAGGGATGTCCATCATGTCCAGGTAGTCCACCCTGGATAGGAAATGGGGCTGAATGGGGATCACGCCATCATGGATGGGTAGCCCCTGTACCTCTTGTGTGAACTGAGGAGAGGGGCGGCCTCTTTGGGTTGTATGTCCGCTAATATGAATTCTCCACTCTGCACTTCGCATGGAGAGTAGGATTCGTTTGTAGTAGGTTTTAGTCCCGTGAGGACCTGTGGCTGATGTGTGTGATGCGAGGTATTTCATCAGGGAGTGGGGGTTTGATGGATTGTTGAGGCCCAAGCTCGGGAGAAGTTGGAGCAGGCCGCGCGGGACCAGTGTTGGGATGGAAGTGTGGGAGTGGTGATGGCCGCGATCCAGGTGCCCAGGATCTTGGCAGCATGGGCTTTGAAGTCAAGCAGGCCCATGCCACCTTGATGATGGAGGCCAAACATGACCTCTAGCCGTACTGATGGAGGGCGGCCTGACCAAAGCCATCCTTGCAGCAAGGCATACAGGGATTTGAAGAAGCTTGGGGAGAAGGGGATGGCATGGGCTCCAAACCAGACTTTGGATAGGAGCATAGAGTTGGCTAGAACAACCCTGCTGGTAAGGGTAGTAGGGTGGGCTCTGAGAGAGGCGATTCGCTTCGTCACGTTGTCCAGTATATGGCACTCCATTACTGCTGATGCGTATCCGCCTGCCTCCATCCACACGCCCAGATGGCGCACCAGTCCTATGGTAGGACGTGGCACGAAGGGGAGCACTAGTAGTGCGGTGTGTGTTGAGTTAGTAGGGCGTGGACTTGGGCGAGCAGATGGGCCAGGTTGGGAACTAATTGCTGGGGCCCAGCAGTTCTGAAACCGACCAAGGAGGATGATTTCAGTTTTGGAGGCATTCAGTGCCGCGTTGCTTACCCGGGAATATTCCTGGATGAGGGCTTCAAGCGCACGTGTATCTTCATTATTAGACACCCCCACCACGCAATCATCTGCAAATGCCATCATCTTGACTGGGGTTTGGCCTGGCACATGGACCCCAGTGAGTTGGGCATTCACATTTCGCAGTAGTGGGTCAAGGCTGAAGTTGTATAAGAGTGGGCTGAGGGGGTCCCCTTGTTGCAGGCCCCTTTGAGGGCGGACTACTTCCGATAGGAAGCCTGGGCCATGCACTGCCATTGTTGCAGATTCTGTGAGCAGCATCACCCAGTTGATGAAGCGGGGGGTAGGCGGAATTGATGGAGGCAGGCCCTTAGGTATTCCCAGTTTACTCTGTCATAGGCCTTTTGTTGGTCCAAGAATACCAGTGCCCCAGAGGCTGTGGACTGACATGCATTAGCCACGGAGTGCACGTTATCCCAAATTGACCTTTTGGGGATGAAACCTAATTGTTCTGGGGAGATGGTGGCAGATGCTACAGTCCCTAAACAGTTAGCCATGATTTTTGTTAAAATTTTGGTGTCTGTGTTTGTTAGAGAAATGGGGCGCCAGTTGGCTAAGTCAAGCTTATCCTCTTTCTTGAAGAGTGTGACAGTAAAGGCCTCATGTCCTCCTGGTAGGAGGCACATTTCCAACAGGCTTTGGTTAAGTGAGGCGAGCAGCAATGGGGATATATATTTGAAATATTTTTTGTAGAACTCATATGGAATGCCATCTGGGCCTGGGCATTTTTGGTTTGGCGCACCACGAATGGCTGTCCATAATTTGTATGGAGTAATTAAATTCATTATTTCCGGGTATTGGAAAATGGTGCGGATATGAGCTAGGTTGAGAAATTCCGCCACTTTGGCCAGCTGAATTTGGTTCAGCTCAGTATAACTCGGAGTAATATTTTTGTGTTTCAATTGCCACTTTGGCCAGTGTGTCCGCAATGGAATTATCCAATCTTTGCACCTGTGTGCAGGCCACACTCTGGCGTGGTGCGAAAATTTTTTTAAAGAAATATGTGGTGCACTTGTCGCCTTTTGTGATGTGTGTGGCCCTGTATTGAACACAAACCCGATGTTTGTGTTGCCTTTCAAGTGCGTTGAGGTGGGCGGCTGCCTCCACCCACTTCCAGCCCCATGCAGGTCTGTATCCTGTAGCTGGAATGTTGGACTCCAAGTGTGCCAATTCTGCCAGAGTGCGCGAGATAACTGCTGATGTGGCTTGTGAGCGTCTGGAGGAGAGATGGCGAGAGTGGCAGATGGTGTCCTCTTTGAAAGTTGCCCATGTGGAAATGGGGTCCATGCAAAATGGTGCAACAAACAATTTTGCCAAAGTTGCCTCTTCCACCCATGTGGAAAATCCTGGCAACGCGAGCTTGGGGGGGGCGGATTTTGCACCAATGTGGGGCCTTAGCAACTGTGACAGGTAGGTGGTAGGTTATCGAGACCAGTCAGTGGTCGGAGAATTCCATTTTCGTTGTTTTGAAGTGGGAGATGTGGGTTGGAATTTCGCCAGAGTTAGAATAAGGTCAATGCGGGTCATGGACCTTAATTGGCTGTTGTGGACGTGGGGATGTGTCATGTTTTTGAGCAGTGGGGCATATCGTGGCAGCGCATCCATTAACCCAAGGGTGGCCTTTAAAATGCGTAGTTCTACGTGACCCTGTGGGGCGTGGGGTGAGGGAGGCCACCGGTCCATTGGTGAGGTTAGCCAACAGTTCATGTCACCGACTAGGAAAGAATTAGGGGGTAGCGGGAGGGGTTTGACCAATGAGAAAAATTCCCAACGCTCATGTGCACCATTTAAGGCATAGATGTTGATGATTGCATGCGCTACATTGGCCCACGAGAAGGTGATGATGAGCACTTGGCCATTTAGGAATGTTTCTGAGGATGTGAATTTGAAAAAATTATTTTTCTGAATTAGCACCCCACAGTGCTTTGACCAAAAGGATAGGGATGGGAGGAGTATTGTTTTCCAAGCTTCCTCGAACCTCGTGGACAGTGGGACTCCTGGATGGCCAGGATATCCACGGGTAAATTGTATTGTAAAAAACTCAGTTTCCTAGCCCAGGATGGGGAGGCCTTGAGTCAGGCGATATTAAACGTCCCTAGAGTGAAGGTTTTCCCCTCACACCTTAGGTGCGAGGGGGTGGGCCCCCGGGCCCCCCAGCCTCTTCTAGGTCCCCACGGGCTTTCACAGCAGCGTGGGTGTTAGCAGCAACGCTATTGGAGTTTTTGTTGATTTTTGCGGAAATAGTCACCTTGGCTTTGGCCTTCGCTTTTTTTTCCAATGTTGGACGAATTTTTTGCAGTGCAGACAAGTTTGGTGCACCATCGAGCAGGTCAAAATTTTTTTTTCAGTTGGGATAGTTCCTAAGTCAGTTTTGACCGGAGCTTGGGTGCAACGATTGGGTGAGATCAAATCTCCCATTGGATCCTCAGATTGAGTGGCCCGCTCAGCATGGGCTTCCCAATCTGATTGGATGATGGATTCCTGAGTTGCTTCTGCCGCGAAGGTCTCCATGTCCTCCTGGCGTTGTGAGTGTGGGATAGTAGTGGTGGCCTTGGCCACTTCCTTGGCTGTGGCCCTATGGGCCTGCTTGGCCTTCTTCCACTCCTGCGGGGAGATAGGCTTTACCAATAGGTAGCAGCCTTGTGCTCCCCACGGGAAAGCCTCCTTGGTGCTTGCGGTTGGTTTGTAGTGCGCCTCTCCATTGGCCATGTCCACTGAGGGGTGCTCTTGAAATGTGACGCCCTCCTTGATGGGGCATGCGTGCGACTTATGGCTTAATGCATCACAGTGGGTGCAAATGGGGGCGCGCTGTCCACGGTCACCCGGAATGGGTGGGTGGTATGCCCTGCAATATCAATAAAAGTGGAGTGTGGGATCTGGGTTAGGTCCTTCGCAATCTCCTCAGTTGGGGTCAGAACTGCGATGGCTTTGCCAGTGCACAGGTGTGGCATCAGCGTGAAGCATTGCATTTAAAAAGATTGTATTTTGCCATATATGGTGAGACCATCTTTCAGGTATTGTTCCAAAATGTCACGTTTTACCGTAGTAGGCAAAAGTCAAATGTGAGGAAAACTTGGTTTGATTTTGTCCATCTGGTGCGTTTGGTTTCAATGACCCATTGCCCTTCAGAGAGGTTGACCACTATGCACACCGCTGCAGCCTCGTCTGCTGCTTTTTTGCTTTCAAAACCTAGGTCCAGCCAACCACGCGACATGGAGTGAGGTGCAACGTACACTGCGGTTGGGAAAACTTTGTGTACATCTTCACAAAATTTTTCCCATAAGGCCGTTTTTTGGATGTCCAGATACACACGGACTCCGAATTCCACCAATGAAAGTGGCTGGGAGTGTGGCATATTGATGTACTGGTTGCATTGTGCTTGCCACGTGAGTATCTCTAGGGAAATTGTGACCGCCAGTTTTTTAAGATTTTTGTCTATTCCGCTGGATTCTCTGGGGCGTTTTCAAACGTTGGAGGCCGCGGGCCTTCCACCTGCTCCTCTTACCTTGCTTGCCCAACTGCTCCCTGACATGGGTGCAGACTAATCTCCTCTGTGAGATTATCAAACTAGATTCAGTCTTGATTTGAATAGGTTGCAAAAGTGTTTGCAACGAGAAAGAAAAGTCTTCCAATGGACTCATTCTGCTCTAGTCAAATCAATCTAGCATACAGCAAATAAGTAATTCCTGTGCACTATTAATGACTGAAGAGACGGACCAGGGTCCTCCCCAACCAGATTTATGAATACAAAGGGATTCCTCTTTGAGAAGCAAGAAATTGGAGCATACCCTCTGGACACCAATGCATAGTAGGGACTGAGCTCAAAAATTAATATCCCAAAAGGGCTTTATGGAGAAATTATGGCTCCTTACCAACACTCTTGGCTCTAGCCACATGTGGCTCCAGGGTTTCTGCTACCTAGGAACGGAGAAGTGAAAGTGCTGCTAGCAAATTTACAAAAGGAGACCATAACAATTTAGCAGCACCAAGTGGTGGCTTACTTACACTTTTCTCCTATAGAAGAAGCCACTGTATTCATAATTCAGCTCTTGGGAGGATCTTGGACTGCCACCAAGCTCTCCACTCAGCGTATTGACCAGGGTTCCATGGGAAGCGCTTACTGGATTATCAACGGAACAACAAGAACAGGCTATGGCGTTATTTGAAAAGTATCAAGATATTTTCTCACATGATGATAACTATTTGGGGTACTCTCAATGGTGGTACATCGGATAGATACTAGGGATCACCCTACCATTTGATTGCGAGCTATTAGATGTTCTAGAGCAGCGGAGGAGGTTGTTTCCGATGGGGTGGATAAACATATTGTGCAGGGGATGCTAGAGCCATCAAATAGTCCGTGGGCATCACTGGTGCTCATAGTGAAGAAAAAAAAGATGGCTCAAATTAGGTGGTTATGGACTATTGCAAACTCAATATGTAACGAAGAAAAATTCCTACCCTCTTATGTGGATTGACAATGCATTAAACTGATTGGGAGGAGCGTACTATTTCTTGGACATGGATCTGATCTTGGGGTATTGGCAGATCGAATTGCTATCAGCAGAATTGGAAAAATGCGCTATCATCACATTGAAAGGATTGTTCCAGCCTACTCACATGCCACAAGGGTTGTGCAACGCCCCAGCTACGTTCCAGCATGACATATACGATTCTAGGTGATTTAAAGTTGTCCTGCATCTCCCTTTCCCTATTTTACCTTTTGTTATAAGTTTATTTAAGCTTTTCTTTCCCGTTATTATCACTTTTAATAATAACATGATTCTACACAATTTCTCTGAGATTGACAATCAACCTGGAATATGAGCAAATTTGTCCGCAACAACACCAGTTGGGAAAAAGTGGCCAGCGCGTAAGGCCCAAAGCCCTTCCAACCTGCTGGGGGAAAACGCCCTGGTGGAACATTGACACACCCGCCCACCAAAAAAGGTGAGCACAACGCCACACCTGGAGTTTTGCAATTCCTGCAAAAAATGGGCGCATATACCAAAATTGAGCACTCTCAACCCTTATCCTCCCTTAAACATGGCCTCAGAATCATGGTTGGCGATACTTCCCTTGAGTCATGGGAAAAAATGGGGGAGGCCTTCTCCGCGACTTTCCCAAACACCATCTCAGTAAATTACAAAAATTTACACAGAGGATGGGTGGACGTCAGGTTCATGTCCGCGGAAGAAGTGGCAGAAGCAGCAAAAATTAAATTTTTTATAAAAACCAACAATGAAGACAGAATTATCTGCACGGTGCGCACACAATGGAATGAGGCAAACAACCTCTTCATCATATTTGACTGACTTCCAAGCACCATGCACCGTGATGTCCTTGCGGATGAACTCCGCGGGGGCCTTGAAGGCTATGGAGTAATCAAACAATTTGAATTCAAAAATTTCCCCTCCTGCCCCACCTGTGCACAGGAAAGGCAATTGCTATTATTGAACCTGACCAAGATGTGGCTGAGGACATCACCCTAATTCCCCGCACAGCAACCATCAACCTCCCCCGATGGAAGCATATCCCGCCCCTTCCATATCACAACAGAGCACACCCCACCCATTTGCGAATTCTGCTCAGCAATAGGCCACAAGGACCATGCCTGCCCTGTCAAATGCGGGATTGAAGCACCAAAATTCTGCGAAGACAATATGGATGAAACAAGCCCAACTTTTGGGAAAATTAAAGACTCTACTTTTGCCTTCTATTGGGGTGAAAGAGCTGATATTGCCTTGGTTGAGCCCATCTCATGCAAGGACCGACGTCGCGCACAGACCACCCGCAAGCAGGCTGCAAGTTCCACCAAGACCCAAGCTTGCACCATGATTTCCCCAGAACAGATTCAAGCGGATGCCATGGCAGCACAGCGGAACAACCAATCATACCAAACACATAAAACCCAAAACAACCAAATTGAAGAAACCGTTGGACACAACCAATCAAACACACTCAACCAAGCGGGTGTAGATCCACATTGCACCACTGAAAATCCTCCTAACCAATCATATATGTTCAATGATGACATGGAAGACAACTTCAGCCAATCACAATGTGAGAACACCTATGCACAGGAACCAACCACCCTGACCCACAACTCCCACCCATCAAACTCACAGGTAAGTGGCAAAAAAAATTTTCCGATGGGGCAAAAGCCAACACACGCCAAACCCAAAACATATGGAGTAATCCAAGCCAGAAAAAACCGAATAATACCAGCTCTAAGATCGCTGATCAACACAATGATAACAATATGGCTAATCAACCTCACACTTGCAGTATGACTCGTGAGAAAGAACTGGGTGACCTCAGTGGGTCACCCCAGTGTTCCTGATGTGGGGACTACCACAATCACCATAGGGACGCTCAACATCGCAGGAGCTAAGGCCTCCACATCCCGGGCCAAAAAATGGCTTTCCTGCACAATATCCTCGTGGATATCTTGGCCATTCAAGAACCCCACTGTCCACCGGGGGAGGAGGAGTCATGGTCAACCATGCTCCTTCTGGCCAAATCCTTTTGGACATACCATTGTGGGATGGTAATTCAAACAAACTGTAACCCTCCAGTAAAAATCCAAAACACAGCATCTCACCTGGAGGGACGGCTACTCCTAGCAGACCTCGAGTGGAATGGAGAAAATTTCGCCGTGGCATGTGTATATGCCCCAGATAATCTGAATGACCGCCAAAAATTCCTGTCTGATATCCTCTCAATCCCATTCCCCGAGGCTACTTTTTTTGTGGGGGATTTCAACTGCTGGATAAACACTAATACCGACCGCTGTCCCAAGTCTAGGGCTATACCCCGTGGCCACACGGAACTATGCATACTAAAGGCAACACTGGGCATATGTGACACCATCCCCAAACAAGCCCCCACCCTGGCCAACATGACAAGACCCCACCACAACAATAACCAGCTGGTCTCAATGACCTGGATTGACCTGATGCTCACCCCTATAGACTTCTGGCACCAAGTATCAAACTTTACAACAACAGTTATCCCTTTCTCTGACCATCGGATGGTCTCAATAATGCTATCATCCTCAGAAAAATACAAAAAACTGCCCATCTAGCACAGAGTTCACCCGAGCACCATCCACCTTCTGGAACTTAAACTCTGGATTGAGACGGTGCTAACAACACGGCAAGAAAGATAATTACCTGATGGAAATTGTATCGCCAAATGGGAAACTTTCAAGGCTCGTGCAACTAAGAAAGCTTGCCACCTAAATTCCAGAAAAACAGCCGTGATGTCCGCGACAATCAACAAGGCTATCAGACAGCTTCAACACCTAGAAAACAATACACCTATTGAGGGATACACCCCCCAATGGGGCCGCCTGTGGTTTCAACTATCAACACAGGTAAACTCCCTATTTAGAAAACACCAGCATTACACTGAAATATGCTATAAATCAAAATACATTTTATCCGGAGAAACTCACACAGCCCAATTTTTCCGCCGCTTTAAACCAAAAGTCAAAGTCAGCGACCTGCACACAGGTCCGCCAAATGGATGACACAATGGCATCCACACCATCGGAAATATCAGCTGAATTACACCAATTTTACACTGACATGTACATAGCAGATTTCGCATCACCCAACAAAATTGAAAAATTTTTATCATCTGCCAATATCAATACCATAGCTGGCCAACCAGACCTGGCAGCACCCATAACAAAAGAAGAAATATGGGAGGTAATAAGATCAACCCCACGCAACAAGTGCCCTGGGCCTGATGGCCTCCCATATGAATTTTTCAAAAAATACTTCAAACATATTGCACCAATACTACTAGCAACTATGAACAAGTGCCTAGAAGACACAGCCCTTCTACCTGGCGGCCAAGATGCATACGTGGTCACACTTTTCAAAAAAGGAGACCAAGCAGATCTGAACAACTGGCGCCCAATTGCTCTCACCAATACCAATACAAAAATACTAACAAAAATTTTAGCCAAACGTTTGGGTTACATCGCCCAGACAACCCTCTCACACCATCAATTTGGATTCACCCCAAACCGCTCAATTTGGGATAACATCCATACAATTACCAATATCTGCCAAGCTAACCCCACAGGCGCCCTTGCTTTCCTGGACCAAAAGAAAGCATATGACCGAGTACACTGGGGATACCTAGAACAATGTCTGAAGGCCTTCAACCTAACACCCCGCTTTATAAACTGGGCGCTCCTCCTAACGCGCTCAGCCAAGTTTGCAATCAGAGGCCCAGGCTTCCTAACCGACACCATCACCCCCCAAAGAGGCCTCAAACAAGGTGACCCACTTAGCCCCCTATTATACAACTTCACCCTTGACCCCCTTCTCCGCATTGCAAACTCAAAGCTCACTGAAATTAGGTTGGAGGGACAACCACAAACCAAAATGCTCGCTTCCGCTGATGACTGCGTTGTTGGAGTCTCAGGCAATAGGGATGCCAGGACGATTGAGCGCATCATTCACTAATATGAATCAGTGAGTAATGCCATGCTGAACAAACAGAAAACAGAGGTAATTGTAATGGGCAAATTCAGCTCAAACTGGGCCCCACCCCCACACCACCACAGAAACCAACCAACCACACACCTAACCACACAACAAAGACCCAAGCCAATAAAACCACTGTGCTTACCCTTTGCACCCCACCCCGCCACTGACCCAGTCCGTCATCTGGGCATATGGCTAGAAGCTGGTGGGTATGCTCTTGACACCATAGAAACCAACATATTGGATAAAATCACAAAAAGAATGACATGCATGCGAAGGAATAAGCCAGCTTAACCGGAAGAGTTGTATTAGCCAACTCCCTGATCCTATCAAAGCTATGGTTTGCTGCCCATGCGATCCCTTTTTCTGCCAACTTCACCGACACAGTCTATAAGCTCCTGCAGAACTGGCTATGGTCGGGATACCGTGCACCTATCAGGCTGGAGACCATGTACAGCCCATGGAAGAAAGGAGGGATGGGGCTGCTCAACTTCATGGAAAGAGCAACGAAAATACTAGGCTCATGGATAGCCTCCACGACGTCACCCAACCCACCATCCTTCCACTGGGCTAAGGCAGCCCAAACAAATTTTGCAAGGGCACTACATCTGAGGTCCCCTTCCAACCTGAAGACCCTGATGAAGTACCTTGTAACACACCCAAATGCCACTGGACCACATAACACCAATCGATATTTCAAACGTATCCTATACAACCTAAGACAAGGAAATTGGAGTTTCGCATATGCACAGCAATCTGAAGACACCCACCCTCAAACTGGATATGTGCAACTCCACAGAGGACAAACAGTATCTAATGCGCCCAACCCATTACCATCCTTCCCTCTGTCCAGGATCAACTACCTAGACCACCAAGACATCCCAAATGATCTGCAAACCCAAAAACAGGTGTGGAACATCGTCACCTGTCCCCTCCTATCCCCACATGTATGCTCCACAATGTGGCGATACATGCGCCGCACATACAGAACAGCTGACCGTACATTCTCAATGTTCAAGACATGCGCCATCTGTGGCGGACCCAACACACTAGCACACCGCCTAGAAGAATGCCCGCCATCTGCGCATATCTGAGCCAACGTGATGCACTTGTTTCAACAACCACCCACAACCAAATTCTGACTGTCCCGTGATATCATGGCACTCAACATGACCTCACCTATCCCCCAGACACTGAGGGCCCTAATTTTGTGCATTGCAAAATGGTCTATTCACACAATTACCCTCGACGCATTCAATGGGGTCTTCCACAACCTTAACCAAACCATCGTCAGGTTCCACAACAATTTGGCTGACCACTTCCAAGCCTGGCTGTTCAGCTCACTCCAACACAAATGGAAGAAACGGATGGGTACATGGATTCCAATCTGGTTCCTCCGATATGACACTGAAAACCTCACAGTCTCCATAGGCGGTACACCCTACTTTACAGGGTCGCCATACCACCCAAGGTCTAGTCACCCACCACCCGTGGCCCCCAGCCACACCAAAGTGTGCCATGTCATATTCTGAGTTATCTTTAATTGCTTTTCTCTCTTTTCCCGCTTCTGTTATCTCCGCCTCCTCTTTTCTCCTACATATCGGATGTGTCTGTCCCCTGGTCAGCCATCCTCGTACAAATAAAATAAATTTGTCCTGCATTTTAATTTATCTTGACGATATCAACATGTTCTTGCGGATGTTTACTGAACACCTCAGCCATTTGGAACAAGTGTTTTGACGCCTCGCTGCCACTAATATTAAAATCAAGCCTTGAAAGTGCCATTTCTTAAAGAACAATTGGAATACCTTGGGTTTGTTGTGGATTCAAATGGGCTTAAACTGCAGCCAGCTAAAGTGGAAGTGATAAGCAAGATGACCCACCCCAGTAGTAAGTGGAACATTCAAGTGTTTCTGTGGATGGTTGGGTACTACCGCTGGTTCATTCCCAATTTCAGTTGTATCAGGGCCCCACTTTTTGAGTTGCTGAAAAAAACATTTCTTTTGATTGGATGGAACAATGCCAGAACGCTTTTGAAGTATTGCGCACCATGTTAGCAAGTGCACCCATATTGCAATATCCCAACTTCAACAAACAGTTCATAGTGCAAACAGATGCCTCTCTCTGCACTATAGGGGCATTATTATCCCAGAGGGATGATGATGGCGTGGAGCATCCTGTCGCCTTCTGTAGTCAAAGCTTGAGCTGTCATGAACGGAACTACACTGTTACTGAGCGAGAATGTTTAGCAGTAATCTACACTTTATAAACAGTTTTGGGTATATATGCATGGGGTACGATTCCAAGTAGTAATGGACCATGCTTCTTTGCGTTGGTTGCAGAGTATGCGTGAACCAGAAGGGCGACTCACACGTTGGGCATTAAAGCTCCAAGCATATGTTTTTGGGATTGTACACCATCTGGGAGCTAAACACTATGCGGATTGTCTCTCTAGGATGCCAACAGTCGCTATCACAGCGGATTTAGCTGACATAATGTATGAGAAGATGGAGGTAAACAAGTACCAGGATGAACCGCCGCATGTGATCAAGGTATTAGATGGACTTAGGGCAGATACTTTCCTATGTGAGGGGAGAACTATATAAGTGGATTGGCGACATGACGTTGAGTTTCCCTAAACCTTCAGCCTGACCTGCAATAATTATGGATGCTCATCAGGCTGTAGGTCACGGAGGATTGCAGAAAACACTGGAGATGTTGCGTCCCCAATACTTCTAGGAGAGCATGCATTACAACGTATTGAAAATGGTTAGTTGTTGTCATCAGTGTCAAGTGGAAAAACCATTCCACAAGAAAACTACATACCAGCTGGTTAAAACCTAGTTTGCCTGGAACACTATTTCTATTAATGTAGTGGGACCTCTGCCAACTAGTACCAATTAATCCAAGTATATTATTGTCGCCATAGATCATCTGAATCAATGGGTGGAGACCAGGGCCATCAACGATCTGGGCGCGGTCACTACTGCCAAATTTTTCATGGAGTATGTTGTACAGCAACATGGCTGCCCGCAATTCATTTTAATGGATAACAGAACAAATTTCACTTCACACATTCTGCCCAATTTGAATGAGTTGATGGCGATCTGTGGGGTTTTGACCACCCCATATCATCTGTAATCAAATGGAATGGTAGAGCGGGCTAACGGAACCCTAGTGAACATCCTCCATAAATTGGTAAATGATCAATCCTTGTAATGGAGCGCCCTTCTACCCACAGCTGTATTCACATACAATATTAGCTATCATTCGTCCACTGGTAAGATCCCGTTCCAACTGTTGTATGGTTGACATCTGGCTTTGCCTGCTTTGCTTTATTCATGTGTAGAGGATACTGGTGGAGTGGGCCCCCAGTGTTATTTGAAGACTCTTATGGATATGTTGATCAAGCTGCAATTGGATGCCTACTCCACCAGTTTGGCTAAGAAGATTCGCGATCAGGCAGCTGATCAGAAGCGATGAAGCAGACTTCCACTGTACTCCATAGGGGACCATGTATTATTCCACGATAAGCACGGTTTTAGGAGGAAAAACAAGATTTCTAGCATCTGGGTTGGTCCATTTGAGATAATTGAAAAAACTGGCACGGATGTTTACACCAATAAGGAACCTGCAGGGGGTCAGATTATCAATAGAGTTCACGCGAAGTTTTTTGAGCCTACAAACAGTGATAGCATATCGTACAGTCAAAGGGGGTAATGTCAGGAAGTTGATATGACCTGACGATATGCTAACCATATGATGTATTGGAGGGGGAATTGGGCGAGTCTCAATACTAACGAAGAGAAGTATACAAATATTAATTGATTGAATGTTAACCAATCGGTGAGAACAGGAGATTATACTGGGATTGGGATAAATGAGAGTTTTGAATCAAAAGGGTAAAACGAATATAAGACACCAAGCTGGGGATGCATCCGTCTTGGGGAATCAAGATATAAAGAGTTACAGAGATGATTGAGGGGGTTCGTTCAGAGATTAGGTTGTCACAGAAAGGTCTGCATATTAGTACAATAATAAAGGTTGAAGCAAGGGACAATAGCTCCGTGTGAAAAAGTTTATTAGTCTCATTAAAGAATCGGCGATCTTCATATCATCTGCTTTGGTTGCCTAGTGGCTAATACCCCGTGAAAACTACTCAGCGGAATCAAGACTCTACGCCAAGAATTAACAAGGCCGTTCCACTCCATCCTCACTCTCTTTTAGCAGAGAAGCTCCCACCGCAAAGTTGGAAGCATCAGTGGTGACAATAAAGGGGCGGCTGGGGTCTTCATGTATTAACAATGGGCTGGAAAATAGTATGGACTTGAAGGCGTGGAATGCGGCGTTGCATTCATTGGTACAACTAAAAATCTTCTTTCCTGAAGCGGTGTAGAGAGGGGCGGTAACTTCTGAGAGATGGGGTGAACTTCTTGAGGAAGTTACATGCCCAAGGAAGCTGCGTAAATCCAGGAGAGATGAGGGGTAACCCAATCATGTATTGCTTCCTTATCTGGGGCAATCATGTGGCCATGGGAGAGGATAATGATTCCTAAAAACTCAACCTAAGGTTGGAAGAACTCACACTTGCTAGCCTTAATTGTAAGGTTTGCCTGTGAAAGACTCTCCATGACAGACACAAGGTAATGGTTATGAGATTCTGCATCTGGGGAGAAGACCAATATGTCATACATGTATGCAATCACGCAAGTAACCATAAGGTCTCCCAAGAAAGCATCAATGGGCCTCTGAAAGCAGGCGGAAGCGTTCTTCAAACCAAGCGGCATAGCCCTGAACTGGTAGATACCTTTCTGAGTAGAAAAGCAGTCAACCACTCCCGGCTTTCTTTAATGCAGATATGATTGAAAGCATTATTACAGTCAAGCATGCTGAACACCCTAGTCTTCTCCACATAGCGGGCAATCTGTTGTTCCAGAGGGAGCGGATGGGGATCAAGCACAGTTACGTTGTTCAGATTGCCATAATCAATATAGGGACAAACTGAGCCAGCAGACTTCTCTACAAACAGGATGGGGGAGCACATAGGTGAGGATTTCTTAAAGATTTAAACCTTAAAGAGCATGTCATTTACTCAAGCTTCCAAGGCAGCCTCTTCCCTCAGGGAAAAGGGGTAAATTGGAGAAGATATCTTGACAATCCACGGTATAAGTCCAGGGGAACGTCTCCTTTATGTGGATCGGGCGATTTTCCCATTTCTGAATAAAAAGGGTCCAAAAGGGCGGCTATACTTCTAGTCACTCAGGATGACCTTGCCCACATGGTAGACAAGCACTGGGTAATAGAAATCCATCTAAAAATCCTCCCTTGGTACCTGTGCTCATCTCTTCCAAACTTGTCCACCAAATTAAGGAAATCTGCGCTGAGATTATTGAATTAAAGATGAAAGTTCTAAAACCAATGTGAATAAAGCTCAACAATTGAAGAACTAATATTCAAGAAGGGATGAAGAGTGAATTATTGGCTGGAATCGCCAACAGTTTTGACTCAGCTAGCAGTATGATTGCTGATGCCAAACACCCCTCAAAATTGTTAGGGATGATCCCTGATGAGAAGATGGTACGTTTGGGGACTATCGCAGATAATTCAAAACTCCTATCTAATGAATCAAGGTTTGCGGCCAATGTAACTCATTTAGTCAAACAACGCCTATTGAACGGGCATGGGTGGTTGGGTATCCCAAACCCTTTCCAACTAATTGGGACCACCATATGCGAGGTGGCCCTGGGGAATTCCCATTGCTCATTAGGCCAGATGCCGTCATGCCAACTGACAAAAATGCATTTGAGCCTCAGTTCAGGTGTTTGCAGCCAAACTGATAGCAGCTCATCCTGCCACTGATACTTAATGTTGGTTTTAATTAAAATTATTTTCCCCACTCCCCCAAAAATTCGCCATATTAAATTGAATTTGAGGGCTCCAATCCCAGATTGGACCCACTATCAAAATGAACATTATTTAAACAGCTGCATCGCACTGAGGAAATTGTTGGCGATTCTTTTTATTTTCCTTTCCAATAAAATTCCCTCTAGTACACAAATTTTTCATTTACTTGAATTCTTCCTGCAGAAGTCCCTATGGCACTAACCTGGTGGTCTGTCAGTCCCTACACCAAATGGGCTTTACCAGTTTTGATGATTACAATCACTCTTACAATAGTCAATTGGATCCAACGCGCAAGGAACTTCTGGGAATTTAACCCCATTATTGAAGCTATCCACTATCAAGATATCAGAATTCTGTGGCCTCATATATCTCACTTTCAAGTAAGGATCCGCCCCAATGTCTCTACACTAGTGACGAACCCTTTCACCAGTAACCCTGAAGTTGTAAACCCAGTAGTACAATCAACTGCAGCAAGACCTGCAGGGTCTGGAGTTGTTTCTATTTAGTTCATTATTGGGTTTCTTTTCACGCTCATCCTACATAAATGAGTCATTGTTACCAAATTTGCAGCTCTATACAACGTCATATGAGCGGCAATGTCAATGGCATTCTGGCTTGCTTTTTGGGTACTCACGCATCCTGACTGGCAGTCCAGTTTAAACTTCTTCTGCCATTTTCCTGACATAAGGTCAGCTTAAACTCAAAGTCAAACTTGGTGTGATCAGGGAGTAGGAGGGCCTTTGTTGGATCAAAAGATCAGCATATTCATGGAAGCATTCTGGCAGAGTGAGTGTTGGTGTCAGGGCGTCAGTAGATTGAATAGAGGCTAGACCCACCTTAGGAGAGGGGCCCCACCTTCTGGGGATCACCATGGCACTCTCATCTAAGCAAGTAATAGTAACAGTGACTCCACCAGGAAATTGTGCGTGCAAGGTAGAGTCCAGGAGGTTAGTACTATGTAAAACCGGCGCCACCAGCCAACCCCCAAAATAACAAGGTATATGAGGTTAATTATCGAGTAGAAGCTCTCAACAAAGTAACCATCGCCTGCAATGAAGGAACAGGTGTTAATACGCGATAACTTGGAATGCTTTGAGATGCACCACACTTCACAAACTGACCAACTCCCAGGGGCAGCTCCAGGGTCTCGCCAACTCTTTGCAGATGAAATTTTCAGTTGCACCAGTGTCCACTAAAGCGAGTGCTTGAAAGCTCTTCCCTGCAGAAGAAAAGTAGCCATGAACAAGAAGTAAGCAGAGGAGGGTTTATTTCCCTAAGAGCCAAGGGAGGACAGGATGGCTCCAAGCCCAGAGGTCGGTGTATAGTTGGGAGAATCCCCTGAAAATTTACCCTGTTTGACTTCACATTGCTCGTAAGTTGTCCATGGGACTTAAATGGTGTGGGGTAGCTTAATGTTTTATGTTCAGCGGGAGGAAGATCTCTATCAAATGAGACTACGCCAGTCAGGACAGCCAAGCTTTTGGTGGGGTCAGCCATGGCTAGCTCTTCTTAAATCATCCTCTCATGGAT
Source organism: Massospora cicadina (assembly GCA_022478985.1). Classification (NCBI taxonomy): domain Eukaryota; kingdom Fungi; phylum Entomophthoromycota; class Entomophthoromycetes; order Entomophthorales; family Entomophthoraceae; genus Massospora; species Massospora cicadina. The sequence continues at coordinate 74,743 of JAKSZP010001518.1, read as the reverse complement.
TTCTACTCGTTTCTGGATGGGTCCGCCACAAGAGGTGACTCTGGAGTGATAGGAAAGAGTTGTTCTACTGGTCCAACTGGGACAACAGCTTGGATAGAAGAACAGGTTCCAAAGCGGCAACAACAGATCCATGGCTAAGAGGAATTGAATGCTCTGAATCAAATGGGTTAGACTTACTAACCCTCTCTACTTTTGAGAACAAAAGTGAGGGGTACTCCATGGAATGCGGCGGTGCAGGTACAGTAGTGAAGGGACCCCCACTTTTGATAGAGGTTTAAGTCTCACCTTCCAGCGAGCTCACTGCTGGTTCCAAGTGGTACTGGAAGATTACGGAAGTAGGGCATTCTAGAATCAGGTTGGAAGTGTCCATAACGGCCAGTGTCTCAACTGGATATGTCACCACTGGATTGGAAACATGTTAATGCCCCATAGTAATGGAGTTGCCAAGTTCTAAGATCTGAAGTTCAGCGGTACAATTAGGTTTGGTGGCACAGAGGCTGATAGACAACAGGGATGCAAGGATGGAGCACGTACCAATATGGAGGGGGTGGATATCCCATATGCCAAGGGAAGCATCAGCTTTATCTAGGGACTTTTGGAGAAGGGCCATTTTCAACTGTTCATGAGATTCCAACCTTGATGCTCGCTCTTGAAACAGGAGCAAGTATCGAGCTGTAGTGAGGTCTCAGTGGTACAAGTGTAAAAAGGATTTATAGTCCTCAAAGGTAGCAGAGGGATACTCGCATGGCTTGACAAAAGTTTCCAACGCTTGAGAGATTCCAACAAGGGATCTATTATTTTCACCCGTGGAGAGTAAACAATGATGAGCTCCCTCTGAAATCTCAAGGAGCAGCAGCTGGAAAAGGAGGACGTCAGCTAAGTCCTTGTCTTGAGACTTCTGGTAGGCCCTAAGGTTGGACAACGTGTTGAAGATCTCATTTTTAAATTTGAAATCACGTGAATAGTGAAGAGTGAGTCTGGTAATGGCATTTACTGCACACTTTATGAGCATCTTGAGTGAGAGGAGCCGCGCAACACCCTCAGTACACCCTTTGAGGAAGGTAACAACTAAGGACAGAAGGGATACAAAAGTATCAGCCCAATGGCCGCTTCCACGAGTGATAACTCTGAGAGGATTGGGCTAACTTTAGCCACCCAACAGTAGAAGAAACTCACAAAAAAATTCAGGATTTTATCAGATAATGTCAGGGAAACTGGAGCGCAGGAGGTCGTTGAAGGGAAAGCACAGGCAAAAGATGATACAACAAGGGCAAGTGACCCAACAAAATGAAAAGACATCCTAAACGCTCATTATTGTGTTTTCATATAAATCTTTGGAGCAAAACGCACACAAGACTGGACAAAACCATCAGGGACAAGAGGCCCTGGGAGATGGGAAGGGTGGCGTAAAATCTAGGGCAAAGGCCAGAAAAATAGGAGGAGGCGGAGCCAGCGGAATAGGTGGCGGGTGGATGGAAGGCTCACGTACAGAAGTTGGTGCAAAACAGATCAGAAAACGAACACCAGCCATCACAGAACTTTGGAGAGGTGTATTTTTTGTTGGAAACAAAAATTATACAAGAGACTGGCCCAAAATTTCTTGACTTTATTAAGGTGATCAGAATATCTGAGAAAAAAGCCTTTCTCATCTTGAGACTTTATTTATAGGGGGTTGATTCATGAAGATTCTAATTGGTTATTGAAATCTGATATGAGCTACAAATTCGTCGTTCTATAACAAAAACAATATTTTCAAAATTAGCCAGATTTCATAACCTCATATCTTTTAATTTTCTGGGTCTTGAGTTCGATTCCCGCCTGGGTTTTTTACCCCAAATAAGCTGATTTCTTCAGCCATGTCTGGCAAAGCCAAAACCAATTTTTTGTCAATGACCTTAGAAAGGTCATCAGTGACCTTTAGGAGTTCTGGTCTCTGCAACAAGGGCTTGCCAAACTTGGCTTTAGAAGGGCGATTAAGTCCAGGGTCTTATGTCACTAGATGTGACATTCTCCTTCTTGAATTCCGTTTAAAGTTTTTAAGCTAACTTCCTGGCAAAGTTTGGTTATTCATCTCCTTAGCGCCATTGTTTCCCTTTTTGGGATTCAATTTCATACAAATTAATTTGAAATTTTTTAAATTCAGGGCATTGAAGGTAGCTCCCTTGATTTTCAAATTGTCTACCAACTGAGAGGTGGTAATTTCTGTTATGAACATGAAAGAAATCATCTGATGCAAATTGCAGTAGGGCTGAGGGCCACTTGTAGTGCAATTTGGGCATCAAAATTATCCAGCACTTTCGTTCCAAACGGAATTTGCAATTCCTGGTAGAAACAATTGGCGAAGTTTGATAAAGTATTCATCTTTATGGAATTTAATGCCCATAAACTCTTGTTTGTGCTTTGACATGAGCGTCAGGCTTCTAAATTCCCTCATAATGGCCACTTTGGCCTCTGTGTATGACCAGCTGTCCCCCTCTAGATGGAACAACACTAGGTTTTGACAATCAGTATCTAGGCAATTCATCACTGTCAATGCCTTTCGACTATTGATGTATTGGTACATTGTCATATCGAACAATTGGAAAAATGCAGGTGTGTTATCCAGATAAAAAGTTTGCAATTTCAGTGTCACTTTGAATTCCTCTGAGGTTTCTATAGCCACCTCTCTTGGTTCAGCTACTCGGCTCACTTGGGGAGCAATATTGGGCATCATCTCTGTCAAGATTCTCCCTGGATTAGGTGAAAGCCTTGTCCAGGGGGAAGGTCAATATATTCATATGAAGGGCCCAATTCCCAAATGGCCTAATAATTTTGAGAATGGAATTTATTTAACTGGAATAACAAATTCAGGGCTTTACCTGAATTATGCCAAATTTGGGGAATATTTACATTTCCAAGTTGTTATCTAATCTTAATCCACACTTTTATCTATTCCCAACTATCCCAGTATCGTGACTTTCCTACAGGTCCCATGACACTACCCTTAAAATCCCTATTCCTATCCTTACACTTTGAAGCACTATAAATAGTGCTTGATTACTATAAATAAAGTACTTCTCAGAAGAACATCTTGCTTACTTTATCTTACTTTATTCTAATGAAGAACTTCTTGTCCAAAGCTGCAAACTTTGAAGCCCTTGCCCTCAGATAAACGTGTTGCCAATGATTCCTCTCTGGTGGCCCAACAATCTTCAAAATAGCACTAAAAGTGGGTGGCATGTTTCTTAGGGGTAATCATCCTTCCAACTGGCGTCTGGGGATTCTTTCTTTGGCATCAGTTGCCACATATGGCTCACATTCACATTTGTGAGTCTTCATTTCCTCAACCTGTTTAACCAGCTGCTTGATATCTGCGCTATATGCTCTTAAATGAACATGATTACTTCATGCTCCATTTTCATAAATAAGACTTCTAGAACTAAGTCCCCCTATCTTTTCTTCACTGATGTTAAAATCCAAGTAACTCATTCTTTGAAACTAGTGGCATTATTAAACCCTTCCTCAATCTTAGTGACTATTTCCTTTGAGGCAGCAAATTCTTGATGATCCACTGAGGTCAAGGCATTTCAGTTAATGGTTGCCAACTCTATTTATATTTTTTCTTATATTGGCAATATATATGGCATCACACTCTAATATCTTCTACTCAACTGCACCACTGTAGTGATCACCAATTGTTAAAATTTATATCTTTTTGTTTTCTCAGCTAATAACCCCTATAAATGTATTAACTGTACAGGTTTGTTGTGCAAATCTCCACATTGTTTGATAGTGAAATATATTCATTTGATATTAGTAAGGAGACTATTTTCCATAGTTGAAGTAAAGTACTAGAATTTGTCCCAAAGCTTAGTCAGTATTCCCTCTTGAAATGCTTAGGATGTCCGGAATAGGGATTTGTTCCCTAGTACCGCCTAACTCAATCCACGCTCAGATCCCTGTTTATGGTTTCCCTCTGATGACACACAGTTGGCAGCAATCCTCGGTTTAATTCAGCTTCTCTTCTATGGATCCCCACTCAGATCCTTATTCTTTCTCCTAAATAATCTCCCAGTTATAGCACACAGAAATAATTTCCTAAAAAATAATAGAACTTGAAATGAATTCTGATAACATATATTAAAATGATACTAATTAATGGTAAAAAGTGTTTTTATTAGTGAATTTTTAGGGGAATTTATAGTGGAATTTGGCGCCCAACCCTTGGTTAGCACCTCCTTGGTGAAACGGCAGCTGTGCCATTAAATTACCCATCCTTGTCTCGCCAGCAATGGTCTTCCACATCCTGGCTAGGATTCTGTCATTGGACATCCTTGAGAGCTATAATGGAATGAGTCAGAAAACATGTCCCTAACGTTTTCCTCTTAATCTAGTGAACCAATCATATTTAGCAAGTGAACTGCTTAGGTAATGGGACTTATCACCCATTAAGACAGGTAGCAAACCAACTGAAAGATTTTCTAGTTGTAAGTGTCATCACTTGCCTCACAACTTGATCCTTAAATTCCCATTTGGTTGGTGATGAAATCTGACTGATCCCAATTGGTATACCTGATAGTTGATCAACTATCAGATGCCCCTATTTCGTCAGCACTTCTGCCTGACAAGATATTAAGCATTAATTTGTATTGACTTCACAAAGGATAAGACCTAGACAAATAACCTAAAATCCCCTGAACATTGTTACCCCCAAATCAGGGTCAACTGATATCCAATTCACTTCGATTTAGGGAATTATCCCCTAGAACCCTGGTAATCTAGTCGGCTTAGAATATAGCAAAATCCAACAACATTCTTGGTCTCATGTCTCCATCACTTTCCAAAGTGCACCTTAGATTTCTCAGGGCTTGTTCCCAATTTCTCCTTTAACCAATGTTTAGAATAGCCCATCCACTTGCTGGTATACCACTTGGACCATTGGTAACCTCAATAATCCATCTGCACTCTGATGAAAGCTCCTGCTTGGTGGACTATCTCATAATTGTAAGCCTGTAGCTTCAATGCACATTGGTCCAGTTGTTCTTCTGGTTCTCTTAAATTGCGCAGTTAATGCAGCAAGGAGTGGTCTGTCACTTCTTCAAAGTGCATTCCATGAATATACAACCAAAACTGTTTACATGCATAAATTACCACAAGGCATTCAAGCTCAGCAATGATTTATTTAAATTTATTGCAGGGAAGGCCGACCAGAGGACGGACACTTTCAAAAAGACATAAAGAAAATGGAATGTAGAACAGGGAGAGCCACCCTAGAGAAGAAATGCTATCTCCTGTTGCCAGCGGGAACGCCACTACATGGAGGAGGGGGAACGTGTAAATGGGCTGAAACCACAATTGAGCACATGTGTAGGAAGGGGTCTGAGTTGATGAACCAAACCGTGAACCAGGAGGAGACCAATTGATGGTAACGCGGTAGGAGGTATCCAAACATCCACGACTGAAAGTGGTCTACTAAGTGGGACCTGAACCGGTGGGTGGCTTCTGGGAGGATGGGGTGGAGCCTGCAATGGCATCCAAGACAATCGTGTGGATGGTCCACATGGCAATTGCATCCACCAGAGCACGGAGGGAGGGTGGGAGAGGGGAGACCATAGATAAAGCAAACATTTCCCTAGATAAACTGAAGGGATGTGTCTGATCCTGGCCAAGCAGGCGTTGCACCTCGCGCCATATCGCTTTAAAGGTAGGGCACTTCTCCAGGTGGTGAAACAGCGTTCCATACTGGCCACACACGACGCAGGATGAGTGTAAAGCGTTAGAGCACTCAGCAGTATGGTACACCCGCCTCTGTCATCGCCACACATGGGAACGGATATGAGGCAGCAGCAGAGGGTGGTGGGTGTATTTCCAGATTGTCTTCTGGGTTTCAAGGGAATAAGGAATGGGCATCATGTCCAGGTAGTCCACCCCGGATAGAACATGGGACCGTGTGGGTATTATTCCGTCCAGAATGGGTAGCCCCTGTACCTCCTGTGTGAACTGAGGAGAGGGGCGCCCTCTCTGGGTTGTGTGCCCACAAATACGGATTCTCCACTCAGCGCTCCGCATGGAGAGAAGGATTCGTTTGAAGTGGGGTGCAGTACCATGAGGACCAGCGGCTGAAGGGTGGGAGGCCAGATATTTAATGAAGGAGTGAGGGTTTGACAGATTGGAAAGGCCTAGGGCGCGGGAGAAGTTGGAGCGGGCCACGTGGGACCAGTGTTGGGAGGGGATCATAGGGATGGTGACGGCCGCGATCCAGGTGCCCAGTATCTTTACAGCATGGGCCTCAAAGTCGAGCAGGCCCATGCCACCACTATGGCGAGGACCAAACATGACCTCAAGACGCACTGGCGGTGGGCGGCCCGACCAGAGCCACCCTTGTAGAAGGGCATACAGATATTTGAAAAAACCTGAGGAGAAGGCGATGGCGTGGGCTCCAAACCAAACTTTGGAGAGGAGCATAGAGTTGGCTAGAACAACCCTGCCAGCAAGAGAAGTAGGGTGGTCTCTGAGGGAGGCTATGCGCTTCATCACGTTATCCAGAATATGGTTTTTCATCATTGAAGAGGCATACCCGCCTGCCTCCAACCACACCCCCAAGTGGCGGATGGGCCCAACGGTGGGGCACTGCACAAAGGGGAGCACAAGTGTGGCGGTGTGGGGTGGGCAGGGTAAGCAGGCACGTGTGTGAGAAGATGTGCCAGGCTGGAAACAGGCCGCTGAGACCCAGCGGGTTTTATACCAATTAAGAAGGGTGCTTTTGGTTTTGGAGGCATTTAGTGCAGCTTTGCTTACCCGGGAGTAAACCTGGGTAAGGGCTTCAAGCACGCGTGCATCATGATTATTAGACACCCCAACCACACAATCATCAGCGAATGCCATCATCTTGACTGGGGCTTGGCCTTGCACATGGACCCCAGTGAGGCGGGCATTCACATTCTGAAGTAGTGGGTCAAGGCTGAAGTTATATAAGAGAGGGCTAGGGGGGTCCCTTGGCGTAGGCCCCTTTGAGGGCGGATTAATTCCATGAGAAAGCCAGGGCCACGCACTGCCATTGTCGTAGATTTCATCATCAGCATCACCCAGCTGATGAAGTGGGGGTAGGCGGAATTGGTGTAGGCAGACCCTGAGGTAATCCCAGTTTACTCTATCATAGGCCTTCTTTTGGTCTAAAAATACAAGTGCCCCAGAGGCTGTGGACTGACATGCATTAGCCACAGAGTGTACGTTGTCCCAAATCGACCTTCTTGGTATGAAACTGAATTGTTCTGGGGAGATGGTGGCAGATGCTACAATCCCTAGACGGTTAGCCATGATTTTAGTTAAAATTTTAGTATCCGTGTTAGTTAGAGAAATGGGGCGCCAGTTGGCTAGGTCTAGCTTATCCCCTTTCTTAAATAGCGTAATGGTGTAGGCCTCTTGCCCTCCTGGTAGAAGGCGCGTTTCCAGAAGGCTCTGGTTAAGGGAGGCAAGCAACATTGGGGATAAATATTTGAAGTATTTCTTATAGAACTCATGCGGAATGACATCAGGGCTGGGTCATTTCTGATTTGGTGCACCGCGGATGGCATACCAGAGTTTGTCCGGAGTAATCAAATTCATTAACTCCAGGTATTGGGAGATAGTGCAGATGTGAGTGCTATTGAGAAATTTCACCATTTCAGCTGGCGGAATTGGTTTGGATTGGTATAGCTCGGAGTAATAATCTTGTATCTTGATTGCTACTTCAGCTGGCTTATTCATGACGAAATTGTCTGGCTTTCACACCTGTGTGCAGGCCAAGCTCTGGCGCGGTGCAAAGAATTTTAAAAAAAAAGCGGAGCATGTGTCACCTGCTGTAATATGTATAGCCCTGTATTGAACACAAACCCAATGTTTTTGTTGCCTCTCAAGCGCGTTGAGGTGGGCGGCTGCTTCTTCCCACTTACAGCCCCAAGCAGGGCTGTAGCCCGTGGCCAGGATGTTGGACTCCAGGTGGGCTAGCTCCGCCAGAGCGTGCGAGATGATGGCTGAGGTAGAGTGTGTGCGGCAGGAGGAGAGGTGGCGAGCGTGGCAGATTGTGTCCGCTTTGAAGGCTGACCAGGTGGAAATTGGGTCAGCACAAAACGGTGTGATAAACTCCTGTGCTGAAGTCGCGGATTCCACCCATGTGGAAAATCTTGGCAACGCGAGTTTGGGTGGGTGAAGTTTGCACCAGTGCGGGGCCTGAGCCACTGGGTTAGGTAGGTGGAAGGTGATTGAGATCAGCCTGTGATCAGAGAAATTGATTTTTGACGTGAGGAAGTGAGAAATCTGGGTACAAAATTTCATCAGTGCAAGGATAAGGTTGATGTGGGACATGGACCTTAACTGGCCGTTGTGGACGTGTGAGCATGACATGTTCTTGAGTAGTGGAGCATGGCACAGCAGTGCATCAAACAACCCTAGGGTGTCCTTTAGGACATGAAGTTCTATGTGACCCTGGGGTGGGGAGGGTGGGGGAGGCCAGTGGTCAGTGGATGGGTCCAATCAACAGTTCATATCACTGACTAAAAAAGGGTCAGGGGGTAGCAGAAGGGATTCGTCTGACAAAAAAATTTCCTGATGCTCTCAAGCACAGGTTAGGGCATAGATGTTGACGATAGCGTGTGCCACGTTGGCCCACAAAAATTTGACCATGAGGACTCAGCCATTAAGGAAGGATTCAGATGATAAAAATTTGAAAAATTGTTTTTGAACAAGCACCCCATAGTGCTTGGACCAGAAGGACAGGGATGGGAGGAGCATGGTTTTCCAAGCATCCTCAGATCCGCGCGGACAGTGGGACTTCTGGATGGCCAGGATATCCACAGGTAAATTTTGTTGTAAAAAACTCAGTTTCCTAGCCTGGGACAGTGAGGCCTTTAGTCCGGCGATGTTCAACATCCCTAAAGTAAAGGCTCCCCCCATTGCACCTTAGGTGTGAGGGGAAGGGCACCTAGGCCCTTCAGCCTCCTCTTGATCCTCACGACGCTTCTCAGCGCCTCAGGTGTGTGCAGCAACATAGTTGGAAGAGTGGGTGAGTTTGGCAGTTGGGTTCACGTTGGCTTTAGCCTTTGCTTTTGGTTTCCTTGCTGCAGAACAATTTTTTTGTGGTGCGCTCAAGTGCGGTGCACCATTGGTTGAATTAAAATTTTTTTTTCAGGCAGGCTGGAGATTGAATTGGTTCCAATTGAGGCTTGGGCGCAAAGGTCAGGTGAGATTGAGTCGCCCATTGGATCCCCAGATTGGGCGGCCCAATCAGCTTGGGAAGCCCTATCTGATTGGTTGAGAGATTCCTGAGCTGCTTCTGCCACAAAGGTCTCAACGTCCTCCTGGTGTTGGGAGTGTGGGATAGTGGAGGCGACCTTGGCCGCCTCCTTGGCTGCGGCCCTACGGGCCTGCTTGGCCTTCTTCCGCTCTTGAGGGGATAATGGCTTTACTAGTAAGTAGCAGCCTTGTGCTCCTCATGGGAAGGTCTCTTTAGTATTGGCGGTTGGTTCATAGTGGGCCTCCCCGTTGTTCATGGCCGCTGAGGGGTGTTCTAGGAATATGATGCCCTCCTTTGTGGGGCAAGCATGTGCCTTATGGCTGAACGCATCACAGTGGGTGCAGATGGGGGGCGCTGTCCATGGTGACCTGGAAAGGGTAGGTGGTATGCCCCTTAATATTAATATAAGTGGAGTGTGGGATTTGGGTTATATCCTTTGCTATCTCCTCGGTTGAGGTCAGAACTGCAATGGCTTTGCTGGTGCACAGGTGTGGCATCACCGTAAAGCGTTGCATCTCAAGGGATTGAATTTCGCCATATATGGTGAGCCTGTTCTTCAGGTGTTGTTCTAGTATGGCGCGTTTGACCATAGTGGGCAGAAAGTTGAAGGTGAGAAAAATTTGGTTGGATTTTGTCCATCTGGTACGCTTAGTTTCAATGATCCGCTGCCCTTTGGGGAAGTCAATTACAACGCGCACCACAGCAGCTTCATCCGCTTCCTCCTTACTTTCAAAACTGAGATCCAGTCAACCACATGACATGGAGTGGGGTGCTACGTACACTGCGTTTGGGAAATGAATGTGTACATCTCCACAAAACTTTTCCCACAGAACCATTTGTTGAATATCCAGGAACACCCAAACTCCATATTCCACTGACGAAAGTGGTGAGAGTGCGGCATATTGATGTACTGGTTGCATTGCGCCTGCCAAGCTAGAATTTCTGGGGAAATGGCAACCGCCAGTTTTTTGTTTTCGTCTAATCCGCCAGATTCTCCAGGGCGTTTGCAAAAGTTAGAAGTCGTGGGCCACCCCTTTTGCCTTTTATCTTACTTGCTCAACTACTCCCTGACATGGGCGCAAACTAATCTCCTTGGTGAGATTATCAAACTAAAGTCAGTATTGAATTGAATTTGTTGCAAAAGTGATTGCAACGAGAAAGAAAAGTTATCTGCGTTACGCTCAGCAATGATGTAATTCCTTTCAGATGCTGATAGTGTCCAGCTCACATATGCTAACAGATTTTTGTCCCTGAGTTCATCTACTAGGATCAGTATAACGCTGATTGCTTTTAATGAAGCATCAGTCTGTATTAAAAATCTCGCTTAAATCTTAGATCTTTTTATATTAGAGTATTTATCAGATACCAGCGTAATTAATCAAAATAACTCTAGGGCTCTTCTTTTTTAAAAATGAATTCTTTTTTGGGTCCTTTATCAAATGAAAGAGGGGCTCAGCAATTCTCGCAAAATCCCAAATGATCCTTCAGTAGTATCTGACTATTCCAGGAACACTTGGATATCTCAGACAATTGGAACATCCATTAGCTCTATGGTTTCAATTTTATGGTCTTGCAGCTTCAGCCCATTGATGTTGACAACAGATCCCAGATATCAGGTCCATTGTGGAGAAATACTTCGCTTCTCCCAATCAATCTAAAGTATCATCAATATATGGTAGTGGATATGAATCCTTCTTTGTTATCTTATTCAGCTTCCAATGATTGATCACCACCTGGTTAGAGCCATCTTTTTCTTCACAATCAGGATAGGGCTTGCCCAGGGACTCAACAATGGAGCTGAAAGCCAATGCTTCAATACTTTGATGATCTCTTCTTCCACTACTTCTTCAGCCCTCTTTGACCATCAAACCAGTCTCATCTTTATTGGCAAATTTTCCCTGGTGTTGACTTTGTGGATGACATGTTTCGCACATCCCAAATTGTGGTCATTCTGAGCAAGTACTTCCCAATACTTGTCAAATAATTTGAGCACCTCCTCCTGCTGTCTGTACGTCAGATTAGTGAATTGCTATCTATTACCAATAGTTTGATATTCTTAGCAACCCATGCTGGCAATCCCATCTTGGTAAAGGTCCCAAAATTAGGGACCAAAAAATTGATATACATAGCTTCTTTGCTTTTTATCTATATATTTTTTGTAATTTTCTTTTTCAATGATATTCAACCTACAATTAGGTTCAGAGGTTCTTATTTTCCCCTTATTCCAAACTGGTTCTGAGGTATACTTTGACTTACCAGTTTTCATGGTTCAAAATCTTTTTCATATAAGACTTTACCATCTAATTTGGTTCAATGGTCCTCTTTTAGGAATTAATTAAAATATCGGGACATAATTATTTTAATGGTTCTGTGGCCTTTGGGAACATTGTAATTATGTTCCTTTAGATACAATACTTTTGGCTCTTTAGTATTTTCCTTCTTCACTATATGACCATAAGCGCTATTTCTTCACATATAGACAAAATTTGACGACTTTGGCAATTCTTATAAATGTCTCCAATCAATGGACCTTCAATCCTGACTTGTCATTCTTCCAACAAAGTTCATAATTTCATTTCTTATTTTAGTAACTAATATTTGAGTCTAGAATCTAATAAAAATGTGAATTCTCATTAATCGGCAGTTCTGATCAATTGCATTAAGCTAGTTCCCTTGTAAAAACGATTTTTGGCATTTGTTGACATCTGAAACGGTTGAAGTAAATCCACTGATGAATCTTTAATTTACCCCTAATCACACAGATTAGATATTAATCTTAACTTTATCAAATTTCTTCTTAAATAGATGATCCTCGTCTCCAGCATTTTCTGCCTCATAAATTAAATACTATTGGGTCAAATGATTCCCCATTATCTTGGATCAATCGCTTCATTTTTTTACCTTGTTTTCTTCATGGGTATTGCAATCCAATATCTGAATTTATTGCTTTTATATCAATCTCATCAAATGTCTCATCAAGTGTCTCATATAAAGACCTCACTCCTCAGGACTATTACAAGCAGACACAATTTCAACCCAAGTTAGCCCATCTGAAAAGCTTCATCTCAAGTAGATGTTTTGTGAAATAGGTTTTCTTACAGCACTAGAAAGTTCCATATCTAGGCTGCATGCCCTTTTCTAGAATCTTGAGTATCTTTTTTGGCATCATTTGCCATATAGGGGTCACATTAGCATTTCAGAATATTCAGTACTTTAAATTGCTTCACTAGTCGCTCCACATTGAGCTGAGTAAATGTAATTGAACGCAATCCACTTTAAGTTCTGTTTTCAAGAATAAAACTTATCAGACTAAATTTCCTTCTTTCTTCTTCAATGACTTTACTTTCCCTAGTAACTCATTGCCAGAATTAGAATTGTCTGTTACCCCTTCCTTATATGACATCTTAATTGGCGTATCCTACTCGATTTTTTCTGTTTAGAGCACCAATTGCCAAAAATCAAGGGCTTAGTTGATTGTTCATGTCCAATAGCCCCTAATTGATTAACTGCTCAGGTTTGGTATGTGCATGATTCACGTTGTCTGATAGTAGAAGATAATTGATTGATAATAGTATAAGTACTATAATTTGTAGTCAAATAGATAATCCCTTCTGGTCCAACGCTAAACCTTTATTTCTCCTCAAAATACTCTTGATGTCTTCATTAGGGATTTATGCACTCATCTACCTAACTTGATCCACACTCAGATCCATAGGTTTATGGCATTTCCTCAGGTCTCGCAGAGTCTACAGCAATTCCCGTCTAAGTTCAACTTCAATTTTAAGCGTCCTCAATCCTTAATCTTTACCCTACTAAAGAGTCCTACATTAAAGCGCACAAGCATAGTTCATGAAGATAGAATTAAAACTAATAATGCATTATGTTTAATTAGACTCTTTATTAAAGTTAATTATCAGGGGAATTTATAGAGGGAACATGGTGCCTAAACCTCAGTTGGCGCTCAGCAATGAAAAGGCAGCCTTTGTCATTGAGCTTCCCTTTATTGTCATCAGCGATGATCTTCTCCATCTGGTTAAGATTCCTTTGTCAGACATCCCCAAGACTTAAAACATAAGGAGTCAGAAAATGTGTCCCTAACATTTTACGCTCAATCTCAGCGAACCAACCATATTTGGCAAGTGACCTTATTAGGCAATGGAACTTGTTACTAATTATGTCAGGTCTTGAACCAACTGATTGATTCACTAGTTGCAGGCGGCACACTCACCTCATAAGTTGCTCCTTAAAGTCCCAATCAATCAGCAATGAAACCTAACCAATACCAATTGGTACACCTGATTGTTAATCATTGATCAACTATCAGATGCCCCGCAAGTTGTCAGTAACTCATTCCAATGAGATCTTAAGCATTCACCCATATTGACCCCTGGCGGATCTGATCCTAGCAAACTACCTAAAATCCTTCAAACATTATTAGCCCAAAATCAGGGTCAATTAATATCCATTTCACTTGCCATAGGGAATTCTCCCCTAACGATCCATGGTAATATAAATGGCTGGAAAGGTGGGCAAAAATCCCAACACGCCAGAATCAGCAAATTACTGTGCTGCCTGGAACACAAGTAGTCGAGCCTACTGGCTTACTATTAAAGTTCCAGAGGGAGTTTATGGGTAAATATTCCTACCATGATCAATATTCCAATTAGAGACAATTATTGCAACTGGTATAATTATTCCAGGGCACGAAGAGTAGCAAATCTTATGTGCAAACCTAAAGAATTGACCCATCAGTATGCGGAAGCATCAAGTTATTATATAACTGCATTTATTTCTGACTACGGAAATTATGACATTTCACAAATCTGGGACACTAGATGAGATAGGTCTTTCTGATGAAGAGACAATTAGTATCAATAACGTTATTCCTATGGCTGAATTAGGCAACCTGACTGATTAAAGAAGCTCAAGTCCAAATTTTTTTAAATATCAAGAAATAGTTGCATAAAACGATTTTGACTTAGATTGTGCTAGAGTTGTGATACATACAATCAACACTGGTGACCATGACCCCATTGTATTACGCCCAATTAGATGTTCAAAGGCAGCTTAAGAAGTTGTTTCTAAAGAGATAAAAGAACTCCTAGTTTAAGGAATGCTGACCCCATCAAAGAGCCCTTGGGCCGCCCCAATTTTAATAGTAAAAAAGAAGGATGGGAGTAACTGGGTTGTCATTAACTATCAAAATTTAAATAACAAAAAAAGAATGATTCTTATCCCCATAACATGGATTGATTACGCCTTAGATTAAGTTGGAGGCGCAAAGTTCTCTGCTATGGACCTGATAAGCGGATGCTGGCAGATCAATATGCCCAAAGAGGAGCGCGAAAAATGTTCTATCATAACTCAGGAGGACCTATAACAGCTAACAAGGATGCCACAAGGGCTATGTAATGCCTCACTACGTTTCAAAGAGCGAAGACACAATCCTAGGGGGATTTAAATTGTCTTGGGTGTTAATTTACTTGGATAGTATCAAAGTCTTCATCCGCACCTTCACTGATCATCTAAAGCATTTTGGGCAGCTTTCAAGAGACTAGAGGCCGTTACTTTGGAGATCAAACCCAGGAAGTGCCAATTTTTTAAAAGACCAATTGGAATATCTTGGGTTTGTTATTAATAAAGAAGGACTCCGACCTCAGCCATCCAGGCTAGATGTGATATCGAACATGAAATGGCCCAAATACAAGCGCAATATACAGGATTTCCTGGGCATGATTGGTTGTTATTGCTTACCCATTGTTAATTTTTCACTCATTGGAGAGCCTTTGTTTCATCTACTTAATTACATAGTCATATTAGACTGGAATCAGGCCTGTTAAGAGGCATTCAATCAGCTCCAATCGGCCCTAAGAACAGCCCCAGTCCTGCAATACCCAGACTTCAAGTATGAGTTTATTGTTCAAACTGATGCCTCACTTACAGCAGTCAGAGAGTATTTTCTCAGATAGTAAAAGATGGCAAGGAACATCTTATCGCCTTTGCTAGTCATAATTTAAACATCCATGAGCAGAACTACACAGTGACGGAATGGGAACGTTTGGCGGTCATATACACCTACAAGCAATTACAGGGTTATCTGCATGGCACTCACTTTACAGTTGTAACAGATCATTCATTCCCAAGATGGCTGGAAAACTTGAAGGAACCAGAGGGCCAATTAGTGCGGCGGGCATTAAAGCTTCAAGCTTATAATTACATTATTAAACATTTTTCAGGAATGAAGCACCAAAATACAGACTTGTCATCCCGTTTACCTACAATCGCCACTGTCAGTCTGGCCGCAGATGAGCTGTTCCAAAAAATGGTCAGTAAGGAATTCCAAGATGAGCCTGAATTTGTCCAAAAATTGTTCACGGAATTATAAAAAGACATATTGGTCAATAATGGAACATTGTACAAATTGATCAAAGGAAAAAGTTCACCTTTTAAGATTATTGTCACTGATGGATCTAATAATGGTGGCGCATAAGGCCATAGGACATGGTGGATTTAAGAAAAAAAAGGAGCATCTTAAAGGATATTACTACTGGGAGTCAATGAACTTTGATATTCAAGAGACAAAGGAGTGTTTTAACATATGCCAAGGCGAAACCCCATTTGGAAAGAGCACATTTTACCAGCTTGTTCAGCCAGAATTTGCTTGGCATACCATATCCAAAGATGTTGTTGGACCACTTTCCACTAGCAATTCCAAGGCCAAATACATCATTATGGCTATTGACAACTTGACAAAATGGGTTAAATCCAAGGATATTTGAGAAGTAGGTGCAGAAACAATGTCCAAGTTTATCCTTGAGAATGTTACTTACAAACATGGTTGTCCACAGGTTATTATAACTGATAATGGAAGTAATTTTACTGCCAACATAATTATGAAGCTTAACCAATTTATGGGAGTGAGAGGTGTGCTCTCTGCTCCCTACCATCCAGAGACAAAGGAACAGTTGAGCGCATAGACGAAACACTTGTGAACATTGTCCAGAAGCCAACCCCAGGCAAACCACCTGAATGGAGCACATTTCTAAGCTCAGCCATGTTTGCTTATAACATTATATCACTCTTCCACTAAGATATCACCTTTAGAGTTTTATATTGAAGGCATCCAGCTCTACCATTGCTGCTATATTTGATCCTAGAAGATCCTGGTGAAATCAGTTATCCTCAATACATCAAGAAGATTTTAGAAACCCTAATTAAACTTTAAGCTCAAGCCTTTAGCAACAGTTTTGCTGCTAATAAGGGCTGACTTGAAAAGATTCTAAAGATCAATAAGATTTGACCAAATTTGAAGTTGGTGATGAGGTACTATTCTGCAATATGCATGAATTAGGCTGATTACATAAGTTAAATCACATTTAAGTTGGCCCATTTGTGATAATTGAGATGACATCAAGGTTTATTTGTACCATCAAAGAGGTTAAAACAGGCCATATTTATGATCAGGTCCATGAAAACTTCCTAAGAAGATCCAGAATCTGGGTGATTAGAAGAAGAGAAAATAAAAATACATAATTTAAAAAGTTCTTAAATGTGAAAAATAAAAAAATATAATAAACAAAATATATACTAAAATATATATAATAGTAATAAAGATTTAATATATAATTAAATTAAAAATATATTAAAATATAATACATTGGTAAAAAATAATTAATCATCAAGGTTTTTGTTCCTTTGCTTCAAAGGGAGATGGAACTTGGGACCAGATTCCTCAACTGCATGCGCTAATTTGGCCCAATCCATTTGTTGAGTAACAAGAAAAAGGGCCATAGTGGCATAGAGCCAGATGAACCACATATTAAATTGTAGCCAATTCACAGTGAATGATCAGTAATGGAGGCACAATACCATTAACCATGATCCAATTAAGCCCACAATTGGGCAAAAAACGCCCAGGAGAAGACAGTCAACTAAGAAATCAGTCCAGTACTGATATATCTCTGGGGGTCATCAGTTGTGCACAAAAAATTTGGGCTTTCCACCATTCAAAAAAGTGGTACATAAAACAACTGGCCTGAAGGCATCCGTTCAGGAAAGATACACATAATATGGCTGAGTTAGGGAAATTTTGGAAGATATTAATCTACGCTATCTTGATGCAAAGCCTCAAAAGCTGCCATAAACAGTCAAGTGGAAATGAACATCCTGAACATTATGGGTATTTGGACCTAAGGATGAAACGAAATTGGGCCTACTCCCAAGTGGCGTGGATTAGGAACTGAGAACCTCCTTTAAAAAGCGTCAATTTGTACAAAATTTTGAGGTTGTACGGTTGCATATTTGGCCATAAAAAACAAACAGGGTTATAAAGCTGCTCATATTGGCCCACATTTGGTCAAGAAGTTGACCCTGAAGCAAATAATTAGATGAGACTAGTTTTACATTATATGATTGAGTCATCAGGAAATGGTTGAGGGCGAAAATAAACTCTGCCAGAAGATCACCATCCCGATTTATAGACTGAAGCGAGAAATTTGTACCTTGAGGGTTAAAAATGCAGCTGAAAGTGTCCGCTGGAAGAATTGTTGAAGAATGCGACCAAAGTTTGTAGCCATAAATTATTAAGCATGCTCAATGGCAGGGTAAGTCTCCTCCTCACTGATGATCTCAGGATGAGTAGACATCATTAAAATTGGTGAAGGAACAAGACACAATTATGACTCCAGAGGGAGCCCAGTAATATAAATCCACATAGTCTTGTCCAATTGGTTGAATTGATGACGTTATTTGAGATTGAGAGAAGTGACAAAATTGTGGTAGGCAGAAGAGGTACTGTTTACAAACATTGAAGATAAAAATGGGAAACTCAGGGTTTATATTCCAGTCAAGTGAGCGGAAATGTTAGATTACAATGATTGATTCAAAAATAAACCCTTTACAAAAAACCATCAATGCTGATAGATTACTCTCACTGATGGTTCCTTTGGTACTTTATAATTTATCTGGACAATATGATAAATCAGATCCAACTCAAAATCGCCTGGATTATGTTTAAAAAACCAATTATCTTTGCTAATAATAGCTATGATATAATATTATTATGGCTATTTATGGGATCCACTTGGGTGAATCAAAAAAATTTATGGCACAAACTTATTTGCATTTTAAATTTTGATGCAATTATGATTAATGAACAATAATTTTTATTTATGTCATTTATTGTAATTAGCACAATAGTACTTGCACATGGACATCCCAAATAGGGATTACTTAACACTATTGAGTGTCCTGCTGACGTCCCAATTAGGGGTGCGTCATTATTTTAATTCCATATATTCTTTTCCCCCAATCATTGTATTTCTTCATCTGTATGATGAAACATATTCAGGCTGGTTGAAAGGAGAATATACACCACTGAGGTGCTGATATTAAGTCAAAATTTGCCAATTACAAGAGTAGTAGTGCATCCAATTGGGCTGAAACAATTGTAATTAAGTTATTTTAAGGGCCAAATAAAATTAAGGATTTTTTTTACCTAATTATAGCCATTTTCCATAGCAGTTTTTCATGGCTTTAATAATCTCATCTAATAGATGAGTATGGGCAGAAAGTGCCCTAGAGGTATAAAATACCGGCACCTGGCCTAAAAGAAATCATCATCTTACCATATGTTGAGATTGATGAGGTCTGAAGGCTGGTCCTTTGAAGCTAGCCAAGATGGAAGATAGACACAGTAAGTGGGACTTAACCTAGGCAGGTTCAGATGTCCCAAGAGAATTAAATTTTACTAAAAAGATCTTAAAATTAGATAGAGCATAGAAAATTATTTTATTGAGTAGATCATTTGCACCTTAAATGGTGCTAATTAAGCAAGAGATAAAATATGGGATATAAGAAATGATCAGCACAAGCACTGTTGGAACTTAGAGAAGATTAAAAAATATTATCTGAAATTGTTTAGAGGATAAATGGAAGTAGATAGCAGATGAAGGACTCATAAGATAAGATAAAGTTGTTTATAAGTTTAGATATGTGGAAAAAAGGGATTCGTTTTTCTAGGGTAGAAAAATAGTTGATATGGGAATTATCAGGCTGGAGCATCAAATAGTGGAGCGCTTTGATATTGATTTATCCCGGTTAATCAATTGGGGAATTTAGCAACAATAATTGGATTTAAACAATGCTAGATAATTTAAAGTTAATATTATTCTTGAGCCTTTGGCGTAACAAATCATGGAGTGCTAAATTGATTATAGTAAAAGGTTAGTTGAGATTGTCCAAAATTAAATAATAAATTGGAAGCCCCACTTTCTGCTTGGCATAAATTTCTGAGTAATTTATTTGGTTAAAAAGCAAAACTCAATCACCTGCTGTAGTTTCACTCTGATGTCATTAAATCCCCACTGGTGCCCCGGTGTGGGGCAGTGGCGAAAACCCCTGCCACTTTCTGTATGACAGGAAAATGTGCTCAGACTGACTCACCCAGTCATACCAAACCCCTGGGATGATTAGTTCCTCCCAAGGATCTCAACGCCCACCTTGCTCAAACCCAAGCGGTGCCCCATTGCCCCCTGGTGCTCCTTTAGAGCAACATGCATTTTGGCCTTTGGGTCAAATATGGGAATTTTTCCCCAACAATGACTAAGCCATTAAGAAAATGGCTCAGGTGGTGATGCGTCCCACCTGTTCTATTGACTTCCGCCCCTATAAGGGGTATTTTTATCTTAGCTTCACCTGTGAAGCTGATGCCGTCACTATGGCAACTGTGCCCCTGGTCTTCCAGAATATTCCTCACCCAACAACACAGACCCAGCTCCCAGCGGACACCACTTTGGTGGTTCAGTTCGCTGGTTTGCCCACCCACCTTCCCCTGAAGTGCTCCACCAGGAGCTGATTGAAGGTTTGGCAGCCTATGGCTCCAACCCCATCTTGCAATTTGTGGTCCCAAATGGGGTCACACACGCCTCGCTGGGCCTCAGGCATATGCCACATTCAGCCCTGAAACAAACAAAATTGCCCCATCAATTCCCCTTGCGCTGCTATCCCCTCTGCCCCTGACCATCCATTCTGGGCCCACGTCAAGGGTGGATGGACAATTTATCCATACTGTTTTGAGTTGTACCACTTGAAACACAAGTGCCCATCCCTAGCTGCTTCCAATGGCACTTATTTTTTGTCCGATGGCCACCAATCTGACACTACCAATCTGCCACCCACCCCACATCAGTTCTGGCATGGGGTACAATCATACTTCCCCCTCCCCCAAATCCTGTTGCTGCAGCAGCACCTGCAGCCATCAATCAGCCTCCACCTCGCCTTAGTGCCACACATGAATCCTCCAATCAAGTGTAGGATTGGACCCCAGTTTGATCCCATGCATCCTCCAACAAATCAACCAATCCTTAACCATATGCCAATTCCCCAATTCAATTAATCAGAACCCATGGGAGTTTTTGGATGAAATTGATGAATCAGGTAATATCATTGAAGAACCATCGCTGCAAGTTGAGCGGTTCTGTAATGCAAAATGAGACGCAGAATTCCCCCCTCATTTATATGATCCACAGCCAAATACTGAATCATTCTACAGCGACCACCAGCTTGCAGTAGAAGCAGCCGCCACACCAGTTTGCCACCCCCTCCGAAAAGCCACCACCAAATCATTGACGATGCTCACATGAGGAAATTCACCCCCTGTTATCCCCAAATATCTTACTCCAAAAAGTAAGATCAATATTAAAACTATTACACAAAAAGATCAATGACGCTATCCAGAATGTGTTAACTGTAGCATGGAATGTGAAAGCTAAGATTAACTAGACAATATTGCCATGTTTTTTAAACTACCAGAAGCCCACATTAAAGCTGAAAAGCTTTAGCCTAGTATATCACAGCCATTTTTATGGTTGGCAATTTCTTGGAAGTACCAATCATCATAGATATTGAACCACATGCCGCCGATGCCCTGACGCCCTTGCTATCCGCCTTGACATGTACCCTACTCTGGGATGAGGAAGCTGCTGCTGAAGGTGAGCCCCCTGATCCCCCTCCCCTCCCGCCATAGAGGGATAAGCAGTCCCCACTGCCCACCTGAATGGTTGTTTCATTTAGTATTTCACTTAATCCATTCATTTTGCGTTCTTTTTAAATCAATTAATTACTTTAGTTTTTTATATTTAGTTTTTAGTTTGGTAATGTCCATCCCCTGATCGGCTTACCTCAGTTAAATAAATTGAATGCCCCAAGTTAAGGCTTCACTTAAACTACTGAGAATCCTGACACCAAATAATCATATTTCTGTCTTTTATCATCTTATATTAATTTGATATTCAGATTTAATAAAGTGTAGACAAGCATTCAGGGGAGCTTGTCGTTATTACCTGAGTCTGAATAGTTTTTTGTTAGAGAGGGAAAAAATACCCAGAAGTGACCAGAAGAGTCAAGTATTATTATTTAGCTTTGTGAGCTTCAAAGCGGTTAGGAAATACCATAATACGCATAGTAGAATCAAAGATATATTGGCCAGAAATCTTCTTGACTATCAAAACAGAATTATATTTAATAAGCGAGTAGATCCTCAATAATTTAAAGAGTGTCCAAGAGTATAAAGTTTTTTGAAGCAACCCTTAGTAAAAGGGCAACCTTGTGGTACCGCTTTTTAAACTTTATCATGGGCCCCTTGTGCACTTCAGGGTTGGGCGTTTTGTGGACCTTTATCTTTATAGATCACCCTGTGTCTTGGGCTAACTTTTGTCTGTTGTTTCCCAAATGTCATTTTTCTGTGCCATTTTGGGTGGTCTTGCAATTGGCATTCAATTATGTTAAGCTTCACCCATGGGCTTTGTTCATCTGATTGAAGCTTTTTAAGATAATTTTCCCACCGCATCCCAGAGATGACTAGGTAATTTTGGCTGTCATTATTTCGGCTTTGTTGGCCTGTATAATTAATGGCCTCAAAAACTTGCGCATGCCTCTTAAAAAGGAAATATCTTATCCTTCCAATCCTTCAAGTTCTGCCAAATTTGGAGGCAAGCAGAGATCTAGCCCCGAGGTTTTTTAAATGTTTCAGTCAATTCCACCACAATGATGTCACCTGTGACCACCCTTATGATTATGGCGCCTGCAATTTAGGGTTTTGCTTGAATGGGGAAGAGCTCCCCACCCTTACACCCCATTTTGGCGGAATTTAAAACGTCTGAGCGAGTCTAGCCCCAAAATTTATAAAAACAAGTTTCCTAAAAATGATTTCTTTTGCACCAAATTCAGATGGTGCAGGCGGTGTCATCAACAAAGGGCCTGGTGGTGATGACCTTGGATAATGATATACAGCTGGTCATTAAATCTTGTAGGGTTCTACAGTGCACAAAAATGCATTTCATAATGCAAATTATATACAAAAAAATGAGCCGTTCATTAGCTCTTGAAACTTTGAGGCGGACACCATTTCTATGTACCAGATTACCCCAGAGAACCTGAGCTTGACCCCTACCATGATCCGCAGGACACCAGAGGTGGAGAAAAAGCTAATATTACAATATTGAGATGATTATGCAACTGCTGAAGATAATATGGAATATGTGGCCTCAGTAGTGAGAGTGGCTAGTCATCCCTCTCCATTCTTTTATGCAAATACATATCCTGGAGGCATGCTTATTCCTGATGAGGCGTTTTCTGGTGAGGTGTTGGCATTATCTGCTTTAAATAAAGGCTATTTAGGGTATTTTTTTGTTGACTGTTACCCTTTAGTCCCCTTTTGGAAAAAGAGCACAACTAAATTGATAGATACAGGAGCCTCTGAGAATTTTATGGACCAAGACTTAACGACTACCTTTGTTTGAATTACTTACCAGGTGGTATGGTTAGGGGAGGTGCTTCCCAGGGTATTCCCACGCTGATAATTATGGGGTTAGTGTATTATCAAGTTGGCCAGTATCATTTGGCTGACCGCTTCCAAGCAATTAGTAACTTTTTATACCCCATTATCTTGAAAGTAGTGGGTGAAGAAAGTTTGATGTCAGAACCAACATGATAGACTATACCTATCATTACTTTGAAGAATGGCCATGAATTAATTGTCCTTTTGTCTGAAGCGAACTCTTAAGGCAATCTGACAGACTGGCCCAAGATCCACACTCTAAGTCTTGATTCTTTGTTGAATCCCTCTCTAAAGGTACCCTTACTTTCCTGTTTTAGAGCTGGAATCTTCGTTTGATGCGGCTTCAGCTAGTGTACTACTGGCTCATTAAGAGTTTGATTGCGAGTCCCACTCAGCGCTTATCAGGTTCATATATCTTCTCCCATTTCCTTTTTGACTGTACGGGAGGAAGCGGCTTTAGATGTTTGGGTTAAAAAACAATTAGCTAAAGGCGCAATATTTTAGCGTACCTCCCCAGTATGCTCCCACTTCTCTTTGTGGAGAAGGCTAATGGTACTTTACGCCCATGCATAGATATTGGAAATCTCAGCAATGTCACAGTATCAGACTTACATCCCATTCTGGTGGACCCAAAAATTGCTGACTATGTGGATAAGGCAAAAGTCTTCTCCAAACTGGATTGCTTAAACATGTGTAATCAGATCTGAATCAGGAAGAGTCAGGATTGGCTTACATCATTCTGTACCATAAGAGAAAAATTCCAGTTTCAGGTCATGCCCTTTGGGCG
Organism: Massospora cicadina; assembly: GCA_022478985.1. Taxonomy (NCBI): domain Eukaryota; kingdom Fungi; phylum Entomophthoromycota; class Entomophthoromycetes; order Entomophthorales; family Entomophthoraceae; genus Massospora; species Massospora cicadina. The sequence continues at coordinate 50,869 of JAKSZP010001518.1, read as the reverse complement.
AAAGAATGCCCCTGCTATCTTTCAACGCCGCATTGATGCTGCGTTGGGAGACTTGTTTGGAGTGTGTGCAGTGCCCTACATGGATACTATTCTGAAGTTTTCACCCAATCAAAAATCTCGTGCTATACACCTGAGGCAAGTGGCGGAGAGGTTAAGGGCAGCCAATAATACGCAGATTATCAGTAAGTGTGAATTCTTCAAGTCATAGGTCACCTTCCTGAGCAACGTTGTGTTTGACCAAGGCCACATAAAAACTCCAGACAAGGAGAAGGCGATTCATGAGTGGCACAACCCAACTTTGGTCAAGGAATTGAGGAGTTTTTTGGGACGTGTACAATCCTCAAGGAATTCACACCTAATCTTTCTGAGGTTGTGACGCCATTGTATAAATCAAGTGCAGCAAAAGTGCTCCAGTGGTCACCCATTTTGCATGATGCCTTTTAAGAGGTAAACTGCACCCTGTTGTCCACATCCGTTCTTCACCATGTAAATCCTGGAAAAAGTTTTATTGTTGCTACTGATGCCTCCAACTTTTCCATAGCAGATGCCTTGTTACGAGTGGCAAAGATGTAATAGAGCATCTTGTGGGAAATTATTTCCAGGAAGATGTCTTTAACAGAGTTAAACTACGCAATTTATAACAAAGAGTTATTAGCAGTGGTTTAGCGCTGACCTATTGCGTCATGATTTACATGGCTCATCCCTATCATTACGCATCCATACAGATCATTATGTCATGTTGTTCTACCACGCACCTCATGTCTTGACCCCACGGCAAACCCACTGGCATAAGACCCTGGCTTAATTTGTGTTTTCTAATAATTTTACAAAGGGCAAAAAGAATAAATTGGCGGATGCTTTGAGATATTTCCTGCACTAGCTCCCAATCATAAGGAGGTAAAGGTGCATAATACCCAATTGATGATTCCACTTGGTAAAATTGTGTCTCAACTCCTCTCCATTGGACCACTGGCCAGCGTTTTCTCATCTGGAAAATGCATAGTAATATGTTTTTTCAAAAAATAGTTATTTCACAGCCTTTTTCAGCCAAGTATACCGTGGTCCTTACCAAGAGAGAGTTAAATCCAGAGGACAATACCAGGGGTTACCACATAAAGGATGTTAAAATGGCTTCAGAGGCACCTTTGGGTTCCACCAGAACAACTTTGCCTGGGAATCTTCTAGGACCATCCTGACGGAATCAACGTTGGTCATCCTGGGAAGGCAAAGACTCTAAAGCTAATTCTCCGCACTTACAATTGGAAGGGTTTAGCCGCGCAGGTTGCCAGGTATTGTAAGAAGTGCCTGGTCTGCAATCAAATGAAGCCAAATCTCCAGCCCTCATGGAGTTGTTGGTACCAGTTCAAAAGGCTGAAGGGTCTTGGACTTATATATCGGTGCATTTAATTGTGGAGTTACCTGCATCTGATGGTTATGACGCCATCATAGTAGTGGAGGACCGTTTTACAAAGTTCGCCCACATTATCCCCTGCAGAACCACAGTAACCGCGGCTGAGATGGTTAAGCTCTTTGTATCTCACATGTTTGCTCTTTATGGGGTCTCTTAAGAGATAATAAGTGATTGGGAGTCCCAGTTTACTTCTGTATTTTGGGAAGAGTTGTGTAAGACTCTTCAGATTTGTCCCTGCCGTTCAACTACCTATCATCCCAATCAGATGAGCAGACTGAACAAGTGAACCAGTACTTGGAACAATTCCTGTGGTTTTAAATATCCGCAGACCATTCAGATTGAGTTTCTCACCATACCATAGCCCAGTTTAGTTATAAAATCCAACATGCATCTATCATTTGTCCTTATTTTTCGTCAACAGTGGGTACAACACCGCCATCAACATCGATCCCAGATGTGGATTCAAAGTGGAAGCGGTGGTGGACTTTGCTAAGACTATCAGACAAGTACACCTGTGTTACCATAAATTTGAGGTGGCAATAAAAGTTTATAAAGAGAACGCTGATCGAAAAGATGGGTAAGTCCAACAAACAAGGAATAGAAATCTCGTGATATTGGATTCTAGAAACATCCCTATCAAGCAGCCATGCAAAAAACTGGAATAAAAGAGGACAGGGCCTTACCAAGTTGCAAGAAAGGTGAGCCATGCCTCATACCAGTTTGATCTTCCCCCTTGTTAGGATGTTTGCTGTCTTTCATGAAAGCAGGCTGAATTTGTTTAAAGGCCCCCACCAAAGACTCTGGAGCCTTATCTCATTAATGGGGCGCCAGAGTGGGAAGTGGAGGAGATTGTAACCTCCCGCTGAGTATTAAGTTGACTGGAGTACTTTGTATTATGTAATGGATTTATTGCATTGAGAACAGTTGGGTGCCAGCATGTGACTGTGCCCATGCCCACGTTCTAATTAAAGTTTTCCATGAGCGTTTCCCTGAGGCTGCATGGCCCAAGTCAAAACAGACCTTCACTTCCATGAAGCTGACACCTGCCAACAAGAACTTTACTCCTGGAGAAAGCCCCTGGAGGAGAGGCGGAGCCCCAAAAAACAAGAGGGTAATGTCATGACTTAAAGGCATGATTGAGGGCACATATTGTAAGGACAAGGCTGGACGTCAGGAGGCTAAAAAGGTCAAGTTGCAAGGCCTTCCTGACTTAAATATATCCTTGACCAACATTGTGTACAGGTGAGATACGCTAACTTGGTCATATGGATGTGCATGATGCTTGGCCCAGCGTTGCAGACAGGGCGTTAAAATGCACCAGCTATGTTCTCAATGCTGACGGTTCAATTTGGTTACTTAAGGAACAGGATTTAAAATTTGTTTATTTTATACTATTACCAAGTTGGGACAAGTTCATTTACAATCCATAACTTGAGTTCAGATAATCTTGAGTTACAGGACCCTGGCTGATGGTAAAGAGCTCCTATTGGTTCACTTAAGCTAAGAACTACTTCCGCCAATTGAAAACTCTCCCCCAGGGTATTATTATGTTTTTGCAAGACCAATTTTCCTTGTTAGTCAGCTGGTTTAATATAAACCAGTTCATTCTTTTTTGTCTATTTGCATTTATTTAGTCATGTTTCTGACCTCCAAGAGGTAAAAATCAACCAAATGCATGCCGTTCTTAGTTTGCTCATCTATGCACTGTCCTTCTGGGTGGTGCTTTGTTTACCCTTTAGTCAGAGGTGGGTTCCGTGGAAGTGGCGTGGGCCCTTGCGCGCCATCTCTACTGGAACTTAAGCGTTCTAGATATGCTCCTTACAGTAAGAATGCATTGGGTCAACTTTGGCCAAAAATATCGGAGGAAACTCACCTTTATGAATCTCATCTGGATACCCCCAATCAGGTAATGCTTCTACCATCATGGCTCAGTCAAACACTCTTGCTTTTAATAAATAAGGTTATGCCAAACCCTCATCAGAATCAGAGGACTCCTTCTGAGGTCCTCCACATCCAAACTGCAATTTAATTCAATCATAAAGAGGAACCAACCCCCTTTTACAGACCTGAAGGGGGTTCAAGGTAGCAAAAATATTTCAACCCCCAATCGCCACTTAGGAACTCCTATATTCAGTCAAACTAGTCTTATGCGCAAGATGGCTGATTGGTGGGATTACAGTAAAAAGCTCCCCCATAATATCATTCCAGAAGTCAATACACATTGAGATCTAAGCTTTAAAAAGGTGATACGGCTCTCCAGAGAGCTGATAGTCTAAATCTTAATTTAGCTAAATCAAGATGCCATCTTCCTAATTCAGATTCTTTCGCCTCCCACTATTAAGCCTCATATTAGTGTATATACTAAGTAATATCAATGTAATAATGGGTTCTTTATTCCTGCAAAAACCCAAGTTCTTTAATAATTATAAAATTATCCTAAGAAATCCATTCTTATTATAGTCTAAAAATCTCCTTTTTTAGTTAAGTTTTTATAGCTATCATGAGTTTTAATACTCCAGTAACTGCTACAGTGTTATAATCTTGTGCACCTAACACCTGCGAGAACTTACCACCGCTAAAATTCCAACAAGTGTAGCTCACTATAGGGGATACTGTACACCACAAAACTTTATCAAAGAATGGAGGCTGTTGGGTTAAGCTACCCTTACAACATCCTGCTGCTTCTAAACTTAGACTAGACGCTTTGAAACAACAGCTAGCCAATGCTTTGTCTTGACTCAAAAATCTTGAACACCACTGTCAGAATTTTTACCAAATGAAATCCTCCAATGATTTAGCAGTATTTGGGAGGATATGGACAATCCCGGTGGAATGCCTCATTGACTGAATTTCTGGGGTGTTTGATACAATTGCTTGTTGGTTGCTCCCTAATATGGGTTGAGCCAAATTTAGTATTATGTAAAGATTGGAAGATAGGTTTGAATGGAGTCAATCAATGGCTCTGAATTAGTATAAGGATCACTGGTGACTAATAACTGAGGATGATTACTTTGTTTATTTATTATAAGTCAGCGGAACCCAAAGATTCCAAGTTCAAGATGGTCAAGGTTGTTTGCAGCGCCTAATAACATAATTGACTGTCGCCCAAAAGGTGATATCCCAAAGAATGACTGAAAAGAGTTGAAACGTGATTTCGGTGAGATGAAAAGATATTATGAGTCAAAGCAAGTGACTGAAGTGATTTCCAGTGCATACTAAGCAACTCAAAGGTTAAATTAAAAATTTGGAATTTATTTATTCTATCATTTATACAGCTCACTAGTGATTTAAGGCCAAGGATGAGCTGAAACAAATAATTGGTCATCAGGAAGTACAAGTGTTGGGGATTCAACGGCAATGACTGAAATCACACAAAATTGAGATTTGATATCTCATCTTAATAAGATTGTAAAATCCCCAGAGATATCCAATTCTCATATAGACTGACAATTAACCCTTTGGAGTTATCAGCCTCCTCTGAAGGATGATGCTAAGCTATCTGATGGGGCAAAACATCACACAAGAAGGTCGATCTCATCTAATAAGAACCTTATCAGATCTGACCATCACAAGTATGGCAATAATAATCAGCAATATTGGTCATCTAATAGGAAAGACCTTGCCTCAGGTGCAGCCTGAAAATCCTCATGAAGAACTACTGAATCTACCCCTATAAGTATACCTCATTTTTAATCAATAAAGTATCTCTATTTTTGTCTTGCTTAGCTCGATATTGGTCTAACATACGGGATTCTGTATTTCTGATTGAAATCAATTATAGCAACTGAACTAAAAAATTCGTTGAACTTTTGTCTATCTTTGTTTGAGCCATGGAACTAATAATTTTGTAGCCTTCATAGCGCCTGCTATCGTAATTTCTATCAAAATTCCAATACAGGTGCTTTTTGACAGGTCTGCTTCCAAGGCTACCTGGTGAAAACATACTTTCACAACGATGAACATATCTAGTGAAGAAAGCCCTCTCCCGAGGAATTTAATGAGTATCACTCAATGGGTACACTCCAACAGGCAGGAAATGCCTTAACTAATAACAATAATCTGCAATTTTGAGCTTCTATGGACTTGGACATCGAGGGCCCTGACCAAAATAATTATCAAATTTAAGCTGCAGACGTAGAAGAAATGGTTGAAGGTTTGATAAGGGGACTATCCATCCTGGTGCCCATCCTAATTGAGACTGCGCATATAAAGATGCCAATAATATGATGAACTTATACAACAGAGCGATATTAAAGCCTACCAAAGTTGGTTTGGCTAGAACTGAGCAGTACCTCCAGCATTACGTAAATCCTGCTATTCATCACATACTCCATATTTTGGGGTTGCATCATCTCGAGATCCAATGCCAGTTGACCCTGGCACAACAGTTCATTATCAGTTATCATTATTTTATGAGACGGCTTCTAACTTTGGTTGGATGATTGGGAAGCCATACTCAATAATAGAATGGAAATCAATGATCTTCATAACCATTTGGTGAGAATTGGTAAATGGAGTTGTGAGGTACATCAGCCAAGAAGTATCTCAACAGGTTAGTGATGTTGCTAATACTATTCACCACCAAATAACTACCATTGAGGATGATATTACGAAACAACTTGGAAAATCATGGGCCCAATTTGAGGAGTGCTTTGTTGAGCTCGACGGGCTAGTCCAACATTTTGTCCAAATTGTGGATATTATCAGAGAAGGTGGACCTGGTCATGCTGGTCCTCCTGGACCTCTAGGACCACCTAGTTCTCCATTGGTAACCCCAGGACCTCCTGGTAAATGAAGTCCTCAAGGCCTTGTGGGTCAACAAGGCCTCCTGGGCCTGCAGGTCACAACGGTTCACAAGGACCCCCTGGACCTCCTGGCTCCTCACTTCCAATGCGAAATTCTGATCCTTTGAGTCTACTAGTATCAAGAGTACAGGCGTTAGAAACCAAATCTGAGCCATAGCTCAAGGGTGTTTCATATCCTTAAAAGTCTTCTGACCAGCCCATATTACTCTTTACCCAACTTATTGGATGGCGTGAATAATGCTCACCATCTATGCAATGCTAACCAAACTACATAAGTAATTCAGTTTGCAATGTTAAACACTTCCATTGAACAGTTAAAAGTAAAAGTGGTGTACTCAAGAACAAACAGGAAGAGATGATCACTGCGATTTCTAGCTAAATCAACCTGTTTTCAAATGATCATTTTGCTCTATGGGTTCAAAATTTACAGGAGGACCTCAATCATTTAAGGGAACGAGTTAACCAAATTCCTACTTAAGCTCATATCGTAGAATCTGAACCCTCCAAAGCTGATCTAATCATGGTATTGGGTGTACATGTTTTGAGCAATGAACCCAATACCTTCAAACCTACCTTTAAAGATAATTTTGAGCCAGCTGAAGGTAGCATCCATTCGTTTCTATTTGTCTATGAGCGTGCAATGGATGGGGCGACGAATCAACAGAAAGAACGGCATATTACCTCTTGTCTAAGCCAGTTCACTCAAGAAACCATGGTTCCTCATCTTTAGGTTTGCAATACATGGGCTCAAGTGAAGACCGCCCTTATTAAGAAATTTTAAAGTGATCAAATCTCATTTAACAAAAAGCAAGCCTTTATGAGTATCCAAATCAAGCGAGGATAGTCAATCCAAGATTTTTCTAAGAGATTCTATAATGAGGCCTAGACTCTTGATACTTGCAATCATATTACTATAGATGATTCCATATCAGTTGTAATGAGTGCATTTGCTTCTCGCACTCAGTTGTTACTACATTTAAAATCACTTGAAAGAAATTTCAGATCTATTCTCGACATCAAAGAAGTGCTCATGGAGATTCCTAATGGTGTGGTACACCTGACCTCCACTATTAACCCTCATTCTTATAGCCATGCAATGCCACCTAGACCCAAGCCTAAACCAAAGAAGGGGCCAAGAACTTATTGTGGTCTCGTGGGTCATATGGAAACTCAATGTTGGAAAAAAAACAAGCAGAAGAGTCGAAAAAAGGGAATCATCATAGGAAATGAGGCTCCATTTGCTGACCTACCTCCTGTACTTCATTCGAAATCTTTTAATATTCCTAAAGACTGTTACATGATATCCGCTCCTGGTGAACTTGATATCCCTAATGAATTAACCAACAAGGATACTATTTCTTCTTACTTTTTCGTTTCTTCTTTTAATTCAATTTGATTGTTTAGTCCCTCGGTATTTTCAATCCTAAACTTTGGCACTAATATGACCCAGGCGTGAAGTCATTGTGCATAAGGTGAAAGTTTTGGCTATCATTGATATGGTATTTACCTCAGATAGACCGATGATCAACCCTTCTGAGCTATCAGCCTCCTCTGAAGGATGATGCTAAGCTATCTGATGGGGAAAAACATCACACAAGAAGGTCAATCTCATCTAATAAGAACCTTATCAGATATGACCATCACAAATATGGCAATAATAATCAGCAATATCAGTCATCTAATAGGAAAGATCTTACCTCAGGTGCAGCCCAAAATCCTCATGAAGAATTACAGATTCTACCGCTATAAATATCCCTCATTTTTAGCTAATAAAGTACCTCTATTTTTGTCTCGCGTAGCTCAATTTTGGTCTATTCATACAACATTCTGTATCTCTGATTGGAATCAATTATAGCAAAGAAATAATAAATTTGCTGCACTTTTGTCTATCCTTGCTAGAGCCACAGAACTAACAATTTTGTAGCCTTTGTAGCGCCTGCTTATCATAATTTCTATCGAAATTCCAATAACAAGGTTAGAGAGTTGATGCCAGAGAACAAGAGTAGCGCAGAAGAGGCTGAGAGAATGGTTGGCTGGGATAACTACAATTATAAAATAGGTTGGCGTTGGGCGCAGTAGCCCTTTTATAAATATAAAAACCTGGTACTTCCCTTTCAATAAATATCTCCCTTTATCTAATCTCCCATTTATTATAAGTTTATGTTTATTCTTGTAGGTTAAATTTAAGCTGGGGGATCCCCAAGTAGCACGAGTGACACGCCAAGTGGGCATCCAGCGCTGCTGGCCCTGTCATCTAAGGCAAAACTTAAAGGGCCGATCATCTTCATGCTGGTTGTCCTGCTGACCAGAAGAGCCCACTGTCGCCAAAAAGCGATTTTTTGACAAGCACCCTTTTCATGGCACTCACAGGGCCCTTCCAGTGATTCACAACCCCCTTTAAAAGACAAGTTTACCCCAGGTGAGGGTATTATTGCCTTGTTACTCTATGTATATGAATCTGTTATGGAAGGAACCACCGACTATCAGAAAGTTCAAGTACCTCTTTTTTATTGCTTGAGTCGCCTGTCTTAAGAGATATTAGTTCCAAATATGGACAAGATCAGCACCAGGGTGGAGTTGAAGGAAGCCCTTGTTGAAGAATTTGGTTCAACCCAGAGTTTACAGCGGAGTAAACAGGCCTTCATGTTCCTTAGCATGCAGAAGGGAGAATTAATATCCACCTTTGTTGAACGGTTCTATAGGTAAGCTCAGCCACTTTTATTTGCAAAAAATATTACCTCTGGATGACGCCGTTGCTGCAATTCTGACTGGAATTGACTCCCATCCCCCTTGGTGATGCATATCTATGCACTAAAACGCTCCCCTCAGACTGTATGTGATATCAAAGAGGATCTGTTAACAGTGGTTGAATTCTATGAACCTGAAACTGTTTAAGGAGCCCAAGGTCAGAGTCCAAACTGGTTCTTCCAGATTCTTCCATGGCCATCTCCTTCAAGGACATGCTCTCTTAGTGCAGCTCCCCCACAATACTCCTTACCACATGAGGATAGACAGAGTCTACTTGCAGTGACTGGCCAGAGTCCCTCATTATTGCCTGAACCCAAAGCGCACCCAGTGCAGTCCGTTACAATGTGGCCTCGCTCCACTCCATCATCTGGGCGGCCTCCCAAATCAGTTGAATTATTAAGTCTTTAAAAGATGCCGTTCCTATTTCCTCAGCCTCTCTCTAAATGTTCATATCTCAAACTCTGCTCCCATAGGGAAGACAAAACCTGCTAATCTAGAGTGCAATCTCCAAGATTTGTCTGTTACCATGCCCACTCCAAAAGCTAAAAGTTTAGTTGAGCGCACAATTGACATCCCCTGCTTTTACGGGCAGTTTTGGGCCTATCCTCCTTACCATGGACTTCTTAAAGTGCATATATAACCCCTTTGATGACGAATATGAAGGGGGTTGTGAGGATGTTGGATTTATGTTATAGGAGCGCCAGCTGAAGTGAGGATAGCAGACCAGTAAACCCTCAAAAAGAAGAGATGGTTAAGATACCCCGTGGAACTTAAACCGTCAGGTGCTACGGTGTTCTTATGTTATCAATATTTTCAGTGATGCTTATCAGGTCACTGCCACGCTGATTCGGTCTACTCAGCGCGTTAATACCTTCCAATAAAGAAAAGAGAATTACCCTGATACCGCCCAATGAATTGCCTCCACTTTTCTTATTAAGGAGGTTCTAGCTCTCTCCCCTAACCTTGAAGGAATCCAAATAAAGGTGGAGGTCATCATCAACCAAGTGCAGGTTCCGGAAATCCTTGCCACTGGATCTCCAATGAATGATATTTCTTCAAAACTAATTAATAAGATCAAACTGGCTCCTGATTTAAACTACAACCAAGAGTTTGGCACTGAAGGTCCAACCAGCACTCTAGCTATAAGGACCTACTCCTCTTTGCACATAAGATTTAGGAAACTCCTCCTGTCTGCCCTGGCTGTGCTTTAGCCAACAATACATATGATATGCTCATTAGTACTCAGTTTATTTCGGTTATGACAGAATCATTACCCTTAAACAGGGCTATCTTTCCCCGCTTAACTATGAGGTTACCCTGGTTCTAATCAATGGTTAATTTAGTATAAAATAATCTTGCTTAGTTGAGTACCCATCGTTCACATTATATCTACATTATACTAACTTGGGAAAAATACAAAGAAGTTTTTGGACTCAATGGATGTACTAGAGGGCATTCCATTTTATGCACCTGAAGAGCTAATAATCAAGGCTGGCGAACTAATGGTGATTAAAACTAAGTTACCTAAAAATCACTCATAAATGCTTAATGAACCTAACCAGCACTGATTGGCTAAGGCCCTTGGAACCTCAAATGTTTCCAGACTTACTAAAACCATCCTACCAGTGACCTATAAATATTTTACTGGGGAACCTTACCAGTAAGGACCTGATTGTAAAGTAACATCAGGAGATTGAAAAAGGCCTGCTGATTCCCATTGAGGACATTAGACAAGTCCACTGTATTGGGTCAATACTAGAGATAGATTTACCTGCTGATCAACCGGTATGTATTTTGCCTGCCATCCAAATTTCCAATGAGTTAATTTCCGCCAATCTTGAAAAGTCCATTCTTTACTAGAAGCCCTACGGGGACAAATTCTCTAAATCTGATATTATATATGGGCTTATAAAGGATTAGATCCACACCATTGAAGTTGGCAATGCCCGCCACATCTTCTACAAGCCCCTATCAAAATTCTAAAGTCAAGGAGCAACAGATGAGGATGGAGCTCAAACGGCTCCTAGATGCTGGGTTATTTGTACCCTCTCAAAGCCCAAAGTCGTCATCTCTCTTGCTAATAAAAAAGAAAAGTGAGGGTCATTGGGTTGTTGTGGACTACAAGAGAATAAATAACTTCACCAAAAAAGATAGTTATCCCATCCCCCATATTGATGCTATAGAAGCGCAGCTTTAAGGATTTAAGTTCTTTTCTGCTATGGATTTTCTCAGTGGGTAATTTAAAATGGACCTTTTTCACAAGATTAGGAGAAATGTGCTCTTATCTGTAGCTAAGGATTATTGCAACCCACAGTTCTGCCACAAGTTGTGCAATGCACATGCAACTTTACAGCGAGCCATGGATCACAGCATACAGGACCTCAAGTTAAGTTTTACGATTGTCTACTTGAATGACATTACAGTTTTCTCTGAAACATTCACTGAGCATCTTACTTATATGAAATAAGTATTCCAATGACTGCGAGCCTCTAACCCTTAAATTAAAACCATCAAAATTTACTTTCTTTCAAAAAAGCTGTATTTCCTTGGGCACGTCATCTCATAGGACGGAATTTAAATCCTACAAGATAAAGCTGAAACTACATCTAAAATGCCCACTCCCAAAACCAAGCGAAATACAAGTGTTTCTAGATATGGTGTGGTATTAATATCAGTCATCCAAATGTTTCCCAGCTAAGCGAGCCTCTCATCCAATTATTGCCATAAACCTGGCTAGGAAAGATTATACTGGTATCCCAATTATGGTGTGTGAATACCCAGTGGAAAGCCCATAATGCCATGGACACAAAGGTATGAACGACTTGGATGAGTGGGGTTCTAGTCTGAATGTGAGGAAAGCAAAAGTTCAGCATTGGAATGAAGGCCCCCAAAACAAACTAAATGATTTTGATGGGGCAAATACAAGTCTTGTGGGGACAACCCCTCAAGGGCGGGGAGGCAGGGAGGATGACAACTCCTCAGAGTTTTACGGTTACAGGCCTTCATATTTAAAAGAGAAAATGTCACAGGTTGACAAAGGAATGTCTAAGGTTTTTGTGAGATCAGCAACAGGAGCAGGGTGTAAAGGGGGCTTACTCAGAGCGCCAGGGCTGAGCTCTACCTGAATGGGGTGCTCCAGTCCCTTGGCGAGCGAGATCTTTAGCAGGAAAATTGGGTGGGGGTCATGACTCTGTGAATGCCAGAACTGAAGCGCTCTGGACTGCCACACCTGGAGAGCAGCTTCTGGGGAGCCAATGACAGAACAGGCAGGCAGATTTATGCCAACTGGGCATGTAATAGTGGCAGGTGAAGAAGATGCACCATCCAGAGCAAACTGATTTACAAGGTTTATGATGCGCCACTGGGTGGTGAGATTGACTGACTAAATAATCCAGTAGATGAGCATCGGGAGGAAGATCTGGTCGATGGCGTGCTTTGCCAGACTGATAGGCGGAATTTCCTATATATAAAAAAGGCGGATGGGGCTGCAACAAACTGAATGAAAGTATTGGGGTTTATTTTTTCAACCAGGCGAGAAAGTAAAAAAATGAACTGCCAACAGCCCCTAGGCCAGGACGTTGCCTTAAGATTTGGGGGCAGCATTGGGGAGGGGCAACAAGGGATTGTCCTTTGGAATTTGCAGGAGGAAATTGATTGGCTGAGGGGGAGAGGTGGGCCAGGGTTCACTTCCCTGTCAAAACTTGAAAGTTTTTAAATTTTCCCTATTTTTTTGGTCCAAGCCAAGTTGACCATGCCAACCTGGGACCAGATCATCCAAGTCAGCCTAGCCCTGCATCCCTTCCTGCCCAAATTCATATTGGGGGAGGGGAGTTGGGAGGATTGTGCCATCTCACTGGCTGATTATATAAAACGCAATTTGGAGCCTGAAAAGCATCATCGTCCTGGCCAGTCCTGATCAGATCCCCAGCCTGAAATTTGCAGACTGGGCCTCAAGGTCATCACAAGCATTTATACATGTGTTCTTACAAAATTTGCCAGGGAGTGGTGAGTCCCAGGTGCCTGCCCGTGGCCCCTGTCTTACAAAACCACTCTGAACACCTCCTCTATCAGCTGTAACAGGGTAGAGGTGGGGGAAGAGGTGGGAACAGAATATTTTTAGGGGGGTAGCACAGTCACCCAGCACTCATCTATCATATGCGCCATGTCGCTCAACTTTGATAGGGGATCCACTTAGCCTTGGGACCTTTCTTTGTCCTAAAAGGATACTGTTCCCTATCCAGATGCAGAAAATGGCCTCCATGACTTAAACTACCTTTTCCTTTTTCAATTAAAAGGATCCCCCACCAGGAGCATGGACCAGGGAATAGTTTTTGTGTTTCTCTGGGAGCTTATAGCATTAATGGCAGCAATCTTATGGGGGGATGGGGGTGAGAGATAGAATGTGTGTAATTCCTCACCAGCTCCTTACATTTTGCACAAACACGTGCACTCGCCCAGCTGTTATCAAGGGGGTAGCCTTTTCAAATGACCAAATAATGGAAAGATCAGTGAGACCTCCTGGAGGCAAGGATAGCCTCCACCTCCAATTCCTGGAAGTCCTCAATGACAATGGGCTCTGGAGAGGTTGGCCTTGCACCTTAAAGAGGTTAAGAGGGGAGGTATGGAAAACATTGTGCTGCTTTCAGTGCGCAGCCAGTTTTTAATGTTGGGCTCATTACCCAGATCCTTTTCAACCTCAAAGGGACCTGAGCGTTTGGCTGCCAACTTCCAGGTAGGAGCTTTTATGTGGAGGTTCTGTGTGTCCAGCGTAAAGAGGGAGCCAACATCAGTCTCATGTCCAGGAAGGCTCTTCCAGTCAGAGAACATTTTTTAATACTCGATAGAATTCACCAGTGTTCATGGACTAGGTTGTGCATCAAGCGGAGTGAGTTCATGCAGTCCTCCGCTGCTGGAAACAATGAGGAGAGCTGAAGGCCAATTTGGAAGGAGGTATTGTACCCCAAGGTAGCCTCAAAGGGGGAGAAATTTGTCAAATAGTGGATGTAGTTATTATAAGTAAACTTTGCGAGGGTAGGTCCTTGGCCCAGGTGTCTTTTGAGGCAGTCACATAACAATTCAGATACTGTTCTAGAACCTGGTTCACCTTTTCAGTATTCTCATTGGACTGGGGGTGGTAGGCGGTGGACCTGTAGGGCTTAATGCTGAGTAGGGTAGTCAACTCCTCCCAAAATTGGGCAGTGAACTGGGGTTTTATCACTCACTGTCTCTTTGGTGAGACCAAACATGGCAAATACATTTTTGACGAATTACTTAAGGTCTTCACTGCAGTGATAGCTGAGAGGCAAGAAATAAAAAAAAACTTGCTATATTGGTCAACGACTACCATAATGGCATCTGAGTCGCAAAAGGGTGGGAGTTCCACATTAAAGTCAACCAAAACTGAGTCCATGGACCCTCAGCCTGCTGCAGGGGATGTAATAACCCCTTTCAACTGAAACGGTATGACTTTGCATGCACACAGGTGAGACAATGAGAAATCCAGGTGGAAACATCTTTTTAGAAACCCGGACAGCTGTAGGTTTTTAATGAGGTCCAACACTTCTTGTGCCAGGGTGCCCTACCGCTGGGGAGATGAGGTGCTTCTCAATGACACAGACGCTCAGGGAGGGGGAAACAAAACTTGATCACAAAACCAGAGTATCCCAACCCTCAAGGTGTAAGAGCCCATTTCTGACACTTGGACTCCAAGTCAGCATAAAGCTTAACCCCTTCAGGTCAATAATTTTGGGATTCAAGGATGCAGGAGAGAAGGTGGGAATCCAGGTCCAGGTCAGCAAAGGCCACTGTAGGTAGGGCCAAGGAGATGATTTGGGAGGGAAGTATTACAGTGATGAGCTCCGGGAGATCCTCCCCATCATCAGGTGACAGGTAGTGACTTTGACTTGGCACATCCAGTAAGATATTAAGGGGACCCTAGATAAATTCGTACTTGAAGTGGAAACCACAGAATTCCTGGTAGGTGCGTGTTTGCCAGTGCCCCAGCTTCTGGGGTTTGCTGTAATAGAGCAGGGACTTGTGATCTGTTCAAACAATGAGTTCAGCTGGGCACCCTTCATGAGGTATCATCAGTGGGTGAGTGACCACGCCACTGCCGCCAACTCCCTGTCATAGGTGGGCCACGCTTGCTCAGTCAAGGTGAACTTTCAGGAGAAATAGGCCATCAGGTGATTAACTCATTCATGCTCATGTAGCAACACGGCTCCCATTGCCACTGAAGAGGCAACACAAGCTACTACAAAAGAGTGAGAGGATTCTGTGTGGTGGAGTCTATGGCTATTAAGAAGACCTCCTTAATGGCCTTGAAGGCTAGATGGCATTTGGAAGGCCACTTGAAGTGAACATTCTTTCCATTGAGATGATAGAGGGGTGCCGCTAGTTGGGCAAGGGCCAGGGAAAACTTCTTAAAAAACTTATTGTGCCAATGAAATTGCGAAATTGTTTTTGGGTAGTTGAGGTGGCCCATGACTGGATAGTCTTAAGCTTGCAGGGGGAACTGCATAGCCATCCTTCAAGGTGAAATTGCCTAGAAAGGTCACCTCTCCCTGAAGTGTTCACACTTGGAAGACTTCACAAAGAGTACTGCCTTGTGGAGGGCCGCCACCACTTCTTCCAGGTTTTTGGCATGTTGCTCCGCGGTAGGTAAATATCAGGATATTATCAATGTAGGCGACGGCGCATAAGAAGCGCAAAACATAAGAACATCATTAATGAGGCGCTGGAAAGTGGCTGGTGCATTCTTTTACCCAAAAGGCATCATTTTAAACTGGAAGAGCCCTCATTGGGTGTGAATAGCTATAAGACACTCCTGCCCCATTGTCACCCTCACTTGATTGATAGCATTTGCAAGGTCCAGCTTTGAGAAGATGCGGTACTTGACAATAGTTTGAAAGATGGATTGCTTCAAGGGAAGGGGGTACGGGTCAAGGGTTGTGATGTTATTAAGATGACTGTAATCAACACAGTGATGCAGAAAGCCATCAGACTTCATGGCAAAAATTATGGGCGAGGCGATGGTGTATTATTTCTTGATAAGACAACCCTTCTCCTACATATCATCCAACTAAAGCCAGGACCTTGTCCCCTTCATCTGTATAAGGATAGAGAGGGCAGTTGATTTTGACCAGGTCAACCGCCAACTGGATTGATAGGTCATACTTAGAGTGTGGGGGAAGCTTGGCCGTTGGAGACATATCAAAAATGGCCTTGTATGGGGCGAGAAGGAAATGAAAGTCTGGAGGAGGTCTGATGGTGTAGGGTCATGATGAGAGATTGAGCTAAATGAGGGGCCCAGGGAAAGAGTTTCCAGCAACGTAAACTCTCCTCACAACTTAAGATATAAAATAGCAGAGAGTTAATCTTAAGGTTGATACAAACCTTCTGGGGATGCCACCAGCCTACTACAAAAATCACATGATATAGCTGATCATGTACTGTAGAGAAATGGCGAAAAACCCAAAGTCATGACTATAAAATTAAAGGGAGCGTCAAATGCATTGGGACTTCAGAGGCTCAGATGAGGCACTCAGGATAGAAGAAGCTTCCTCCATCACTAAGTCCAAGGAAAGCGCTACACTGAGATAAATGAAGTTATACACTGTGCCTGTATCAAGGAGGGCTTGTACGGTGACCACACCTGTATTGGAGGGGAAAGAAACTGGAAACAGAAAGCAGTCTTGATCCTCTTTATTGGGGAGAGAAAAAGAAAGAGCAGAAGAGGAAGGAGTATGGCTCTTATATAAGGAGTGGTTGCTCGGGAGGTGTAGGGTGGGCTGCTCCTGAGGCGAAAAGTCACCTCCTCCTCACCCCCAGAAAGGGAGGTGACGGTTAATAAGTACACCTGCTCCTCACTCCTTGGGGGAGAATCAGGGGTCAGACAGGGAGTAGCGGCGCAGGGCAGCACAGGTGCTAAAACATGGGAACCCAGCATAGTACCCTCCTGAGCAAGTGTTGGAACAGGGGACATAGTGAGAAGGTGCTTCTCAGGGGGGAGATCTAAGTTGGACCCTTCAAGGGGGCAGAGGTCTGAAAACTCAGGGTGACGTTCCCTTGTCCACGGCCATTGGCTGATAGAAGAGGGGCTGCACGTAGCAATAAGAGGGCTGCAACAGAAAATGTGAGGATGTGGAAGGGTCTGAACCCAATTGAGCGGGCTACCAAGAAGATAACCTCTAGGGACCCTGAGAGAGGGTCCCAGTATGTGTGAGCAGCTGAAGAAGAATTCAAGGAAGCCCAGAAGGCAGAGACAGAAATTTTTGGAGGGGATTGGCACAGCGGAGATTAGCATGACAAAGGTTTCAACCAGTGATGGTAGACTTGCAGCTGACTTCATAAGGTGAAGAGGTGGAGGAGGCGCGAGGGTCTCAACTCAGGGGCCTGAACCGCTGAAGTGACAAGCGCAAGCAGAGGGATAGGGTTGACAGTCTTGGCTGCAGAACGGAGCACTCCCTTATCCAGTGGTGGGCATCCCCTCCCAGGGCGTTGAGGAGGGACACACTCTGTTGGGCATCAGAGTGCTGTGAGATTTTACTACTGTTGGCGGTGAAATGCACCTGAAGCCTCTCCAAGACACCTAAGACTTTACCGGCCATCTCATCAGAAGGAATAGGAGGGACTCCCATCCTTATCATATTGAAAGAGGAAGTGACGCTGATAGCCGGAGCTTGGCAATGTGAACTCCAGTCCACCAAAGCCTGGCTGCACGCCCAGATGAGCAAGGCAGAAGACCAAAAAGAAAGGGCCAGATTGCAGAGGGAGTGCACATTCAGGGTGAGGGCATAGGCCATCGCTTTGTCAATGCCAGAAATATGGTGGAGATGGCCGAGATTAGTGGTCAGTTTATTATGTCAAGGACCCAGATAGTAAGTATTAGACTGTGCTCCCAATCAGGGTGTGTGAGCAATCAGTGGAGAGCCCAGAATGCCATAAATACAGATTTATGAATGGCTTGAATGAGCAGAGTTCTAGTGTGAATGCGAGGAAGGAAAAAGCTTAGTAACATATCAGAAGGCCCACAAAGCAAACAAAATGCTTGCAATGGGGGCAACTGAGAGTCTTGTGGGGACTGCCCCAAGGGTGAAGTAAGCAGAAAGGATGACAACTCCTCAGGGTTTCACAGTTGCAGGCCTTCGGGTTTAAAGAGAAGGAGTCGCAGATTGAAAAAGGTCAGCTCAAGGTTTACTGTGAGATAAATGGCAGGAGCAGGGTTTAAAGGGGGAATGTAGAGCACTGGCTAAGCTCTACATGAAAAAGGTTCTTCAAGCCCCTTGGGCGAGTAGTATCTTTAATGAGCATATCAGGTGGGGGTACCAACTCCGCAAACAATGCAACTGAGGCGCTTTGGTGCAGCCCCGCATGGAGAGTGGCTTACGGGGAGCAAATGGCGTAATGAACAGCCACTTTTGCACCAACTCGGCATGTGATAGCGGCAGGTGAAGCAGATGTGTCATCTAAAGCAAACTGATTAAAAGATATATGATGCGCCACTAGGTGGTGTTGTCAATTAATTGAGGAATACAGTAGATGAGCATTAAGAGAAAGATCTGGGTAATGGCGCGCTTCTATGGATCAATAGGGATAATTTTTTGTGAGTAAAAAAGGCGGATGGGGCCGCGACAAGCTGAACAAAAGTATTGGGGTTTATTTTTCTCAACTAGGCAAGGAAGTAAAAAATGAACTGCCAATAGCCCTTGGACTGGGCTGTTGCCTTAAAAATTGGGTGCAGCATTGGTGAGTGGCTCCAAGGGATTTGTCCCTTGAAATTATTATAATAATTGATTGATTGAAGAGAGGTGGGACAGGGTATTCGCTCCCTGTCAAAACTCTAACCTTTTTAAGAATTTTCCTAATTACTTTATTTTAAGCCATGTTGGCTGTGCCAACCTGAGGCCTGATCATCCGAGTCACCATAGCCCTGAATCCCAACCTTCACAAATTCATATTGGGGGAGGGGTTTGGGAGGATTGCGCCAGCTCACTGGCTTATCATTAAAGCTCAAATAAGAGCCTGAATTTCATTTCCGTCCTTGGAAGTTTTAAACGGCATTTAGCCCAGGATTTGCTTACGATCCTCAAGGTCATTGCGAGCATCTTTACCTGAATTATTACAAAATATTGCCATGGGAGTGGGGGAGTCCCAGGGGCCTGCCCGTGGCCCCTGGCTTGCACAAACTTAACCGTAACAGGGTATAGGAGGGGGAAGAGGTAAGAACAGTATATCCTTAGGGGTAGCGCAGTCACCCAGTACTCATATACCTCATATGCCAAGTCGCTTAACTGTAATAGGGGATCCACTCAGGCCTTGATGCCCTTTTTGTTTTAAAGGAATACTGTTCCCTATCCAGATTCAGGGGCTAGCACCCAGGACTTAAGGTTGTTGGCTAAGAACTTACACTTCCATTGGGGTGCTGAGCAAAATGCCGCCTTTGAGACGTTAAAGCATTTGCTTCAAAAGTGTCCCATTCTACGTCACCCTGATTATAGTAAACCTTTCCTCCTGTTTACCGATTCTTCTGACTATGCTGTTGGAGACATTCTGGCTCAATTGGAAGACAATGACGTGGATCACCCTGTTTCCTCTTTAGCAAAATGTTATCTAAAACTGAACGTAACTACAGCATCACAGAGAAGTAGTGCCTTGCTGTCCTTCTGGCTATAAAACATTTCCGCCCTTTTCTATAGGGAACCTTTTTCACTGTGGTTACTAGCCATGCATCCTTAAGTGGTTAAAGAATATAAAGGATCCCACTGGACGATTATCTCGTTGGACACTAAAGCTTCAACACTATGATATGAAGATTGAGCACCGCGCAGGAACTCACCATATGAACGTTGATGTGTTGACTCAGCTTCCATTCCTCCACCTTGATAATAGTGAAGCAGAAAGGCTGCACGATCTCCTTATGGCCCCTGAGTCCTGGGAAGATGAGGATGAACACGTTAAGGAAATTCTAGTACGGCACTCAAGCAGCACCATGTTGGAGAGCGGGAAGCTATACAAAAAAGTAGTGACCAACTGGCTGCCTTAGTTCCATCCTTCTGAGTGCATCCCGGGGATCATGGAATCCCATTCTAATCTAGGCACATTGGAGTGCATAAAAATTATGATTTGGGTGAAGGATCAGTACTACTGGGAGGGAATTATGGAGTCTATCATTAAAGTGCTGGATGCCTATCTAATCTGTAAAAATAAATTTAGCTTTAAACCCAAATATCATTATCAACTTTATTACACCTCAACAACTATTAACACCATACGTTTAGACGTGATAGCTTCTCACCTTAGACTAACTATGGCAATTGATATATCATGGTGGGAATTGATTACTTTACCAAATGAGTTAAATCCGTTGCCCTTCCCAATCAGACCGGTAAAGCCACAGCCACCTTCTTACACCAATATATCTTCACTCATCATGGTTGCCTCAGGTCCTACTCTGCGACAATGGGAAAACCTTACCTCCATAATGGTTAAGATCTTGGCTGCTTCCATGGGAACACAACAACTCTTCTCAGCCCCCTACATACCTTCTCAAAAGGAACAGTAGAAAGAGCCAATGGTACCTAGTATCCATGTTATAGAAGATGGCCAGATCAGACCCTCTCCATTGGTATCAATCCTTACCTAGTGCTCTCATGGGCTTTTGCATTGGCTATCATTGCATCCTTAAAATCCCCTTTCTGAGTCTTATATGGTTAGAAACCTAGATTTCCTGCCCTTTTATCTAAAGATCTCTTTTCAGTTAGGACGGATGACCCTGACAAAGCCCTGAAAAGATTAGCTCAAAACATCATTCATATATAGTCTGATGTCATGACTAAATTAGCCGAAAAACTGTCACCAAGGAAGGCCTAAACCGCTAATGAGCATAGACAACCCTTGCTACCTTTCAAGTATCCAATTTGGTGTTATACTATCACAATCGTACACCCCCTGAAGTGGTAACCTTGGGTCATTTGGGAAAGACCCTTGTCATTGTTTATGAGGGGGCGATGAGTATTCTATTAAGTCTCTTGCCTCTGGAGTCATTATCAACAGAGTCCATGGTCGATTCTTACGCCATTACTATACCACCAATATCCTTGAAGGGGGTAATGTCAGACAACTGAATGTGCAACTGATAGGTAAGAAATTAATGGGGTCAACTCTGTCCAAAAATTTTGATGAATCACCACTTTATTGGCTATCAGCTGAATACCCTCAATCAGGGTAATGCTTCTACCGTCACGCCTCAGCCAAACCCTCTTGATTTTACTACAAGTTTACGTAAACATTATCAGAATCAGGGGACTCCTCCAGAGGTCCCCCACGGCAAAACTGCAATTTATTTCAAATTGCAAAAAGGAACCAGCCCCCTTTACATACCTGAAGGAGGTTCAAGGTAGCGAAAATATTTTAGCCCCCAATCGCCACTTAGGTACTCTGGTATTCAGTCAAACCATTCATATGTGCAAGATGGATGATTAGTGAAATTGCATTTAAATGCTCCCCAATAGTTTTGTCATTCCAGGAGTCACTTACATCTCAAATCTTAGTTCTATTAAGATGACATGGCTCTAAAGCAGTGATAGGCTAAATCGTCATTTAGACAAATTAAGATGACCTCTGCTTAATTCAGATTTTATCGCCTCCCACTACTAAGCCTCAAATTAGTATAGGTACTAAGCGATAACAATTTAATAATAGTTCTTATTTCTGCAAAAACCTAGATTCTTTAATATTACTAAAACCTAAAAATCCATCCTTTTTATAGTTTAAAAATCTCTC
Organism: Massospora cicadina; assembly: GCA_022478985.1. Lineage (NCBI taxonomy): Eukaryota > Fungi > Entomophthoromycota > Entomophthoromycetes > Entomophthorales > Entomophthoraceae > Massospora > Massospora cicadina. Next base: position 29,122 of record JAKSZP010001518.1, on the reverse strand, counting down.
TTTTTAGGTAAGTTTTTATATCCATCACAAGTTTAGATACTCCAGAGACTGCTACATTGTTAAAACCCTATGCACCTAGCACCTGCAAGCACTTATCACCAACAGAATTCCAATAAAGAAAAAATATTAAAACTTACCTTGAAAATATTAAATGCAGATGATATCATATAGAATATACTAAATAGAAAAATGATGATGTTATAAATGTAAATAATAACAGGTAAACCGTACTGGAAAATAGTTAATAAATTTACTAATTTCTATATAAATCAAGTAAAATACTAAAGATTACCTTGTTAGTATACCTAAGCAAAATCCCACCAAACATAAGAATCCTTGTTTTTGTTCAAAAGCAAATAAATGATACTCTCTTTTTGTCATTTAATAAATTGGCCTATATTTTTCTTTTGCTCAATCTCACTTCAAGCAAATTTTATTAGAAAAAGCGTTTAATTTTACACTGCTTCTGGCCACGCCCAATTCTAAAAATGATTATGGATCCACCGCCTGCTGCTCCAATGTGAGGTAGCAGTGCTCCACCACCTAGCATTTTCCACCCTGCTGGCAAATGCATTTGCACAGGTTCTAATAGCCCACCATCTTCTTCAGACCATTTTGTCACCCCATGGGACTTAGCACTCCGCCTAGCGCGCATGCACCCTTTCTGCCCCCATCTTCTCGCCTTCCATCGTTTTAACATCCAATTTTGCTTAAGAGTCAACTATGGGCATTTGTTGCTCTTGTATGCTGACAAGGCAATTATTGAAGTAGCCACGGCTGCATTTGCACTGTCTGGCTTTATCTATTATGCCCATTTTAGGGCTATCTTGATGTTGGCTTCCAAACGGAAGAGAATGCTACAGCAGCGGCTTCTACTCCCCTAATTTAAAAATACTCCTATCCCGACCACCTGAACTCGCCTTCCTTCAAACACCACATTAGTGGCGTCCTTCACATCTCTCCCATCTCACCTACTACCCCAGTTGTTATATGACCAGTTGATGGGGGGCTTCTGTATTATGGGACACAACCAAAATTTTGTTTTCGCCATTCCTTCTGGAGAAAAGCCTTGCTGCACCTTGTGCCACTGCCACCATAATCCCACACCACCCTGCCATAGCCCAACAGATCCCCATGCTCATATTACCACAGCGCCTGAGCATTTCTTTTGGGCTTGGGTGAATAATGGTCGCCAAATTTGTTCCTCTGTTTCAGACTCAACCATTCCAAAAAATCCTGCCCCAAACCCACTTCCTCAGGTGTGTCCTCAGAGCCATATTCAGCGGATTCCAAATGGAGCTTTTTATTGCTCCTACCGCTCAACCTTCTCATTCAATGAGCCAGAGCAAAAAATTTGGCCTCCGCCAAACCCACCCACACTATCCCACTCAATTTCACCCACACCAATCAGAAACAGGCCTGGACACCATTTAAACCCAAGCAACCCATTTGACTTCTGCACACCCAAGTTCTCCATCCATTATTCCTTTGAACCAAGGTTCATTGGATTTATTGACCAAGATCAATGAATCAAGCAATATTGTCATTAATGAGGACTTTAATGAACCTCTCAGCCCACTTAATTGTGTTTGGGCTGAATTCTACAATTCTGATTTTGACAAATCCCCATCCCCTAAGCGATTCACTCCTAAACCCAATTCCATCCCCTACTAAAGTGACCACCAGCTCGCCTTAGCATCAGTGGCCTCACCCCATTGCCCAATCCTATGTAAAGCAGTGGAACAATCTTTTCTTATTTTCACCATGGGCTGAGCATAGTTGATTTCCCCATGAATTCCCAAAACAGCAAATGATGAAATCACAAATTGGCCACTGAAGCCGCTGATGCGGTCAAGCATGTGGCCCAATTGGCAGATTTTGACCCATATGCAAAATCACCTGATAAAGTCTCACCAAAATTTTCCCAACATCCTTAAGCCCGCATTCAAGCTGAATACCAAATAGCAGAATTTGTTTAAGATATCTACCAAACTGATCTTGAGGAATGTAACCAATATTTTATCCACATCCACCCCCACCACGCTGATGCCCCCACCCCCTGGCTCTCCGCTTTTGACCATTTCTACAATGAATAGGGTGATGCTGGATATCTGAATTTGTCTTAAGAATTGCTGCCCGACCCCCTCACCCTCTGCCATGGTGGGTTAGTGGTATTCCGCTCCCCGCATGGTTGAAGTTTTATTTTGGTTAGTTTTTGAAATTTTATCCAATTGATTCTTTTGTTCGATTCTTTTGCTCATTAAGCATTGGCTATGCCCATTCCCAGGTTAGCTTTCCTCAGTTAAAAATAAAAGCTTACCTTTTTAGTGTAAATATAAGTAGATAATATATATAGCTTAACTGAAATCAAAAACTACAAAAAGGTAATAGACTGGAATAAAATATTAAAATCACCTTAGAGATGTTTGTAAACCTTTCATTTGATAACATATGGTTAAACTGAAACCAAACAACTACTAAAATTAATTATTGCCATCAATTACTTATGGTAAAATTTTCTTTCCTGATATGAACACTTTAGTTACAAAGATTTCATAAAATATTAAATTTGATAATTAAAAGTAAAGATGGACAACATTAATAACACAAAAAAAATCTTTGATAAAGCCATATCAGGCAAAGGGAAGAACGATGAATCAAAGGGCAAAAAACGCCCTGGGGGACCAGAAAACAGTGCCGCTAAGAAACCACAAACCCTGGCACTGTTGGGGTTTGTGGAATTTACAACTAAACAAAATGCATACTTCAAAATTCACTATTCTCAACTCCTCTCACCCATAAAACATGGGCTCTGACTCTACTTAGGAATCAATTCTAACCTTGTGGGAGAAAATGGGAGAGGAAAAGGCCCTTATTCCCCCACCCAGTGTATGTAACCATCTATACAATCCACCATAGCTAGATTGACATGGTATTTGAAACAAAGAAAATGCAGATGCCGCCGTGAGAGTCTGCATCAAAATTGCCTTCCCCAAAGGCAAACAAGTTTTTCATACCATGCGCACCAGATATAACATAGTGAAGACTTTTCTAATCTCATTTGACTCGTCTCAACCAATCTCCCTTGTAGGGTAGTTAAGGAGGAGCTCCACGCTGGACTTGGCAGCTATGGTGAGATCAAACAATTTGTGTTATAGCATTCTGTTTGATGCTATACCTGTGCACAGGTAAGGAAATAGCCGTGATCAACCTTCTCTTGAGGTAAAATAAAGACTATATAAAGATCCTAAACACAGCGGAATTTCACCTCCCTGATGAGGTGTTTTAAAGGTGTTCTGCATCACACTGGAAAGCACACTGCCAATTTGTAACTAATGCAGCGCCTTGAGGAACAAGACACTTTTGCCCCTGAAGGTGGGCCTAATGGACCAAACATCTTGATGACACTTTTGGATGAAGATAGCGAAGACATTGACAAAATCATTGACACCAACCACACCTTCCTTTAAGGGGAGGACGGGAAGTACATTATCATAGACCCATTCTCACCTAAAGTGTGCAAAATGTCACAGAAGGCCTCAAATGGGTTGCAGCCATGGTAGCGTCTCTTCTATACTCCTCCATCACCCTGGCCAAATCTAGGAAGACATGGAGGAAATTGCCTGAGCCAACCAATTAGATCAGACGACCCAGGACAATACAATTTTCAAAAATTCGACTGAAACACCAAGTGACACCAATAAATAAAATTTTATTCAGATAATTTAGCTCCACCGTTGGTTCACAGTTGAAACATGCACACACAGCTGCAAACCCTCCAACCATGGAGAGCACCCAGCTCACCACAATGGGTCACCATGAGACATGATCTGAAGAGACCAACTCAAACTCACTCAATGGTAAGACCCACGCAAACCCAGCAAAGGGAAAATGTTCAAAATACCACACAAGTGGGACTGGTACAGCACCCCGAGTCAATAAAGAGAATGTTGCAAAGGAATAGGACCAGATGACCCTCCCAATAGCTCCTGAAGCGCCGCGGGCACCTCAGTGTCCAAAGGGACGTTAAACATTGTGGGAGCCAGGGCTCAATCATCCAACCATAAACTGGACTTCATGCGGAAACCACATATAGATATCTTTGCCATCTGTTAATTCTAGGCGTCTAGGATTAATTCTGCCGAGTCAGTTTGCACAGGGTATTAGCCACTGAGCAACCAGATTGGACAATATGAGGATCGCTGACTTCCAAAATAAAACTTGACAAACTATATATGGAGCTATCGCCACTTATTTTAACCTTTATTTAATATAAATCTCAGACTTACCTGCAATCACTTAATCACCAGAAAAAGACCTTTTTGTCAGTCCTCCATGTGTCTCTTTATATCTCAGTTCCCCAAGCCATATGCATCTTTGGCTTGGTAATTTTCTATTCATCTTCCCTTTTAAAATACTCTCATTTGTATCAAATCTCGGCATAATTCCCCTCAGTTTGCCAAATAGTCATCATTTTGATCAATTATAATTTGTATACCCTTTTCTATAAATCTCAAGACTCATCATAATTTCTCCTTCAATCCACCTTATGGGTAGCATATCATCCAGTCATATCAACTTCCTGACATTACCCCCCCCCTTTGGCTGGATGATATGCTCTTACCAGTTATATGCTTAGAGGAACTTCGTGTGAAATTTGTTGATAATCTGACTCCCGCAGGTTCCTTGACTTTGTATACATCCATGCCAGTCTTCTTGATTATCTCGAATGGCCCTGCCTAGATGTTGGAGAGCTTGTTTTTCGCCAAAATCCGTGCTAGTCTTCGAATAAAACATGGTCCCTCACTGAAAACTGTGGAAGTCTGCTCTGTCTCTTCTGATCGGCTACCTGATCATGAATCTTCTTGGCCAAACTGGTGGAGTAGGCTTCCATTTTCAGCTTGATCAATTTATCCATAAGAGTCTTCAAATATTGCGGGGATCCACACCCCTAGTATCCTCTACACACAAATAAAGCAAGGCAGGCTGAGCCGGATGTTGACCATACAGCAGTTGAAATGGGCTCTTACCATTGGATGAATGATAGTTGATATTATACGTGATACAGCGGTAGGTAGAAGGGCACTCCATTCTGAGGGCCAATCCTTTACCAATTTGCGGAGTATGTTCACTAGGGTTCCGTCGACCCGCTTCACCATCCTATTTGGTTCCAGATGATATGGGGTAGTCAAAACCCCGCAAATTGCCATCAACTCGTTCAACTTTGGCAGGATATGCAAAGTGAAGCTGGTTCCATTATCCATCAGAATGAACTGTGGGAAGCCATGTCACTGTATAACACACTCCATAATAATCTTGCCAGTGGTGACCGCGCCCAAGTCGCTAATAGCCCTGGCCTTTACCCATCAGGTCAAATGATCAATGGCAACGATTATATACTTGTGTCAATTGGCACTAGTTGGAAGAGGTCCCACTACATCAATGGAAACAGTGTGCCAGGTGAACCGGTGTTTAATCAGCTGTTATGTGGTCTTCTTGTGGAATGGTTTTTCCACTTGACACTAATGGCAACAACTAAACGTTTCCAATATGTCATAATGCATGCTCTCCCAGTAGTATTGGGGTCACAAAAAATCCAGCGATTTCCACAATCCTTTATGTCCTACAGCCCAATGAGAATCCATAATAATCGAGGGCCTAGTCAAGGGTTTAGGGAAAATCAGCGTCAAGTCTCTGATATGCTTATATAGTTCTTCCCAGCATATGAAAGTATCCTCCCTGATTCCATCTAATACCTTGATCACCTGCGGAGGCTCATCCTAATATTTGTTCTCCACCATCTTCTCATACATTATGTCAGCTAAATCCACCATGATAGCGACCATTGGCAGCTGAGAAAGACATTCTGCGTTTTGATGTTTTACTCATGGACAGTGTATAATTTCAAAATCATACGCTTGGAGCTTCAGTTGCAAATAACCCAAAACTATTTGTAATTGTAGATCACCATAAACACTCCTGCTCAGTTAAGGTGTAGTTTCTTTTGTGACAGTTCAAGCTTTGACTACAGAATGCAACAGGATGCTCCGCGCCGTCATTGTTCTTCTGGGATAATACTGCCATTATAGTGGCGAGGGATGCATCCATTTTTACTATGAACTGTTTGTCAAAGTGGGGATATTGCAAAAATGGGTGCGCTTGCTAACGCAGTTTACAACACATTGAAAGCGTTCTGGCATCATTCTGTCCATTTGAAGTAAGTGTTTTTTCTTTAGAAACTTGAAAAGTGGGGCCCCAATGCAACTGAAATTTGGGAATGAACCGTCAGTAATACCCAACCATCCCCAGAAACACCTGAATGTCCCACTTATTCCCTGGGCGAGTCATCTTGCTTATTGCTTCCACTTTAGCTGGCTGCAGTTTAAGCCCATTTGAATCCACGACAAACCAAGGTATTCCAATTGTTCTTTAAAGAAATGGCACTTCTGAGGCTTAATTTTATATTAGCGGCAGCGAGGCACTGAAACCCTTGTTCCAAGCGGCAAGGTGCTCTGTAAACGTCTGTGAGAACACATTGATATCATTGAGGTAAACTAGGACGCAGGACAGCTATAAATCACCTAAAACTGTATTCATGGCATGCTGGAACGTAGCTGGGGCGTTACACAACCTTTGTGTCATGCGAGTCAGCTGGAACAACCCTCTCAACGTGATGTTTGCACATTTCTCCCATTCCACTAATGGTAATTTGATCTGCCAGTACCCCGAGATCAGATCCATGGCAGAAAAATAATTTGCCCCACCCAATTGGTCCAACGCGTCATCAATCTGCAGAAGAGGTTAGGAATCCTTCTTCATTACGTTATTGAGTTTACAATAGTCAATAACCACTCAATTTATAACCATCCTTTTTCTTTAAATGAGCACAGGTGATACCCATGGACTGTTTGATGGCTCTAGCATTCCTTGAATGATAGGTTTATCCACCTCGTTTGAGACAACCTCTTCCGCTGCTTTTAAACATCTAATAGGTCATGATCAAATGGGAGGGTTATCCCCCATATCTATCCGATGTACCACCCCTTGAGCGCACACCAAATCATGATTGTCATGTGCAAAAATATCCTGATACTTTTCAAATAATTCCATAGCCTTATCTTGCTGTTCCGCAAATAATCCAGTGAGTGCTTCCCATGGAACCATGGTCAGTATGCTGAACGATGAGCTTGCCAGTAGTCCAAGATCCTTTTATTAGCCAAAATTAGAATATGTCGAACTTCCTCTATAGGTACTAAGTGTAGGTAAGCCACCACTTGGTGCCGCCAGATTGTTATTGCCTTCTTCTGTAAGTTCGCTAGCAGCACTTTCACCTCCCCATTCCCAGGTAGCAGTAACCCTGGAGCCACATGTGGTTCAAGCCGTGAGTGCTGGTGAGGCGCCATAATTTCTCCATAAAGCCCTTTAGGGACATTGATTTCAAGCCCATTCCCTACTATGCACTGGTGTCCAGATGGTAGGCTCAAAGCGCTTGTTGTCTGAAGTGGGATCCCTTTGTACTTGTATATCTGGTTGGGGAGGGTCCTGGTCCGCTAACTCAGTCATCAATAATGAACAGGAATCACTCCGTTGCTGTACACTAGATTGATTTGACTAGAGCGGACTGGATCTATTGAAATTCCACAAGAGGAAAAATATATAGGGATCTGTTGCCTTAAATAGTAAGAGTTTCCTCCGCCATATTAAATCACAACACCAAATTTCCTCATTAAAGCCACGCCAATTAACATATCATATTTGTTATTTGGCAAAACCACCGCCAGAGCAGATGCCTGGACTGACCCAAATCTTAAAGGCAACATGCTATATGCTCTTTTAGACACAGTGCTATGTGTTCCCGCAGTCCCATATACTACTTGATGGTCCACATCTGGTTTCAACATAAGTTTAGCCACCAACTGGGTGGAGACTATTTTCACTGGTGCTCCCATGTCTTTGATAGCGCGGATTTTTGTGTTTTGAACAAAAATGTCACAGTAAGTACATTCTGAGTAAGAGGAACCATCAATGTTTATTACTTGTACGTCCAAGGACTTTGTGTTACTAAAAAAGAGGAAATGTCCTTGCCGACCTGAGGATACTCACTAATTATTTTCTCCATTAGAATGGCTACATTAAACCCTATTAAAGAGGTGACGTTCATCGAGGGATCCGCGTTGCTGGTGCTGGTCTGTTCCAGGATAACCACGCATATGGCTTCTTCACGTCCTGGCAGAACTTGGGGCTATGGGGTGAACTTCCCTCTCAGAAGCAGAAGCAGGGGTATCTAACAAAAAGCTGTTGGTATGACAAATCATACAATTGAGGGTCGGATGTTTCCCAAAAGATGTTTGGGAATTTCTAGGGACAAGTGAATTGGACTTAGCAGAGGTAGAGCATCCCATCTCTACTCTGCTCAAGCTTTTCCCTGCTCAATTTTTTCAGTTGTCGTTGCATACACTCGTGGTCTGCTAGAGCAATTACCCGCATAATGCCCTCTTTGTCTGCACTGGAAGCAAGTGTTCATAAAAGGTTCACATATATATCTTGTGGCGGGAGGACCAGGTTGGAAGTTACCAGTATGGTTCCAAGGTTGTGGATGAACTGGCAAAGCGTACATGGGTTGAAAGGGGTCCACTGACTCATATGAGGTACAAATACATTCCAACAGCTGATAACCCAAACACTGTGGCCTATATCCTGAAGAGTTTGGAGCGGAGACAGAACAGGTTTTTTGGGCTACATTTGGGGCGCTGATCATGGTAGAGAGCAATGTAAGGTGTTTATGATTTGGATAAGTCCAGCATCTCCATCCAACACGTGAGACATACCGTTATATAGTTCCCAATGTGGTTTGACAGCTGCCGTCATCACTATACCAACATCCTCAGTGGATAGAATGTTAGCTCCAAGTAGGACATGTGCTTCCGCCAAAAAAATGCCCAACAAATTCTAATAGGTTCTTGTTTCAGTGAAACTGTATAGTTATAAAGTCAGCTTTCCGTTGGGCCATCTTGGTAGCGCCCTCAAACAGCTGTAGAACAATCCCTTTAACTTCTTCATAAGATACTGAGCTATTTGGAAGATAGCAGGTAACTTGATCAGCGCTTTTCACATCTAAAGTGGACAGCAACAGTTTAGCTTTTTGTTGATCAGTAGCCCCTTCCACAGAAAATTCAAAACGCTTAAAGTAACCATTTAGATTTATGTCATGGCTTAAAGAAGGTATTTTTTTATTTGAACGACTTCACTTTGCTCCAGGTTCTTGCCGTAAGGAGCAGGCAAATAGGTTTTGGAGTGACTATGGAAACCATCCCTTTGTGTGTCATCATACAGCTGGCTGGATGGACTCAAATCCATAGATAAAGGACTCAGAAGAAGTGGTGTCACGCGGGGGGTCCAACGTAACGCCTGAGGGATATTCATTTGCTGTTCCATAGCATTCTTCTCCCAGATCGCCACTAAATGCCCCACTTCCTCTGGCTCCAGCATGCCCCACAAAATGTTCGTTGATCAACTGCTCCACTTTAACCAAATAACATTTACACCGTCCATCCTGAAATTCTTGTTGCAGCATTTCATACTGATGTTGCAACACCCAGCGGAATCCCCTTCAACGTTCAGTTTTTGTTCCACGGCTTGTAATCATGAGATGACCTCTTTGATTATGTTTTGCAGTTGGGTTTGCTGCCAGCTAGCGCTACCCGCTTGTTGATTGGCATCATTTATTTAATTAATGAGGGAGGCTTATTCCCATACCAATTCCTTGTTGGCCCATTAAAGGGTATCAAGGCGCCCTTGCATGTCCGCATACTCTCTTGTCTCACCAGTTGGAAGATGGAAGGCTCGTTGGTGCTAAGCCTGACTAAAAACTTCCAGTTGTTTAACCCAACGAATAAGATGAAGATACTCAGGAGATGTTGACCAAAGGATAAGCGCGTTATCTGCCATTCGCTGGGTACTTAATTCAATGCAAAGTTGGGTTAATTCAGCTGATAAACATCCAACTTGGTCCGCCACTTGCTGTTCCATCAGTGTCATTTTTTCCCTAAGCTGGGCAATCATGGCTTCGAGAGCTTCCCCATTTGGCTAGATCCATCTTAAAGCGCTTGGTATTATTCCCCAACGTTGTTACATCCTGAATTCACTCTGCCAATAGGCCATGCTGATCCAGCAGTTCTATTTTTACTTGAGGTAATTCTAAATTTAACTGTGGTACCAAAAGGTCCAATTGATTGTAAACATCCCTCATGCAATGGTCCATCTGTACCAGCGCCCCTTGTACCTCTGAAAATGAATGATCAAGGTGGTTGAGCAGGAGTCAAGTATTGTTTTGTTGTGTTCAAGCGAAATGTAATACATCTCCAATTTCTATATTGTGGCAAGCCAATACATGAAGTAGCTGACGAATTGACAGTTGCACATAAGTGACCAGATATTCCCCAATTCCGTGGGTATCAATGCAGCGAGCAAGCTCATTGTAGTTGCATCCAAATAAGACAAGTATATGGTGTACCTATTTTCTTGGTCTTATTGGTTATAGAATAAAATCAGGGCGTTTTCCCCTGCCTCATCTTTGTATAGGCGATATTATTGCACAAAAGCCACTCTATAATATTTTGCAACTGCGAGGAGTCACATCTGTGGAGCATCCTTGTTGGTCGGTCATCAGATAAGGTAAATTCTTTAATTGCAAATTGATCATAACTTCATCATCCCCTGGGTCAGTCACAGTAAATAATGTCAGTTCATTGTTGAGGGCCTCTCATGCTTCTTCATCATAACTCGCATGGAACCCAATCAAATTATGTCAGAACAAATGAGGGCTCGTCATTGTATCTTATTGTTGAATGACTACAGTTGACCAATGGCCCCCTGTAGTGAGCACCACTGTTAATTCTAGGCGTCTAGGCTTTATTCTGCCGAGTCAGTTTGCACAGGGTATTAGCCACTGAGCAACCAAATTGGACAATATGAGGATCGCTGACTTCCAAAATAAAACTTGATAAACTATATATGGAGCTATCGCCACTTATTTCAACCTTTATATAATATAAATCTCAGACTTACCTGCAATCACTTAATCACCAGAAAAAGACCTTTTTGTCGGTCCTCCATGTGTCTCTTTATATCTCAATTCCCCAAGCCATATGCATCCTCATCTTAATAGTCTTCTATTCATCTTCCCTTTTCTAGAAGCTCTTATTAATATCAAAGCTTGTCCTAAATCCCTTCAATTCACCAAATGGTCATCATTTTGATCGATTATAATTCATATACCCTTTTCCATAAATCTCAAGTCTCATCTCAATTTCCCCTCTGATCCACCTTATGAGTAGCATATCATCCAGTCATATCAACTTCCTGACACCATCCAAGAAACCCACTGTCTGTAGGGGAAAGAGGGATCCTTATTAGCCAGGGTCTCACCAACCCAATTGGTATGGACACTCCGCTATGGGGTGGTTTTCCTTAATCATAAAAACTAAAAATAATATATTGAGACACCTATAATGCATGGTCACATCCTGGTAGTAACAATTAATGCCAGGATGACACAATCTTAATAGCATGCATCTATGCACCATGCACTGCAGCCTAGAGAAAGCAATTTCTTGAGACTATATCAACACTCGCCCTCTACTCAGACACAATTCTATTGGGGATTTTAAATGCTGGGCTGACCCAAGCATAGACTGATGGCCTAAGCCTAGGGGATACCCCTGTGGCACATTAAATTCCGTGCAATGAAGGCGTCCCTCAGCCTATATGATGCCTCCTCTCAGGCCACCACCCCTCCCCCGCATGACTTGCCCCAACTTGCACATGTTAAAGCTCACTTCAATGAGCCACGTCAACTTTATCATCACCCAAAATCCCACCATTATACCCTTTCCAACTTCTCAACCAAAAGATAATTTCTCTGACCACAAACTCTTTTTGGTGCAGATTTTTCCAACCAGCACTCCTGAACAGGCGTTACCTGGAGGAAGATACACCCAGACACCATAAAATTTTCCCAAACTATCCAACTAGCCCAAAAATGAGACCTCAAACTCAAAATTTGCAACCCATTTGTATTAGACCCCAGTGAAACCTGGGAAGGTTACAAAGTTGTATTATTTAACAAAACTTTCCATCTCGCCTCACTTAAGTAAACTGCTAACAAAGCTACAATCAAGCAACCTTGGAGAAACTGGACTACTTCAAGCTCAACACCTGAATTCTGGCTACAGACCCAAGTGGGGAGTAAATGAGCATAAATATCTGCCCGCCTAAACGCTCTCATCTTAAAACACCAGCATAGAATCAAATGTCAAAATGTAAGTTCATAATGGAAGGTGAAGCCTGCTTAACATGAGTTTTCTGCCAATTTCGCTCCTGCAGCAACCAGCACGCATGCGCACAGGTCCATAAAGGTGATGGCACTGTGGAAACCAACCCAGCGGAGGTCAAAGCAGAAGTGCATCTTTATTACACAGAGCTCTACTGCGACACTCCAACCAAAACCCCAAAAATTTAAGAAAATTTTATACACTATGTCAGAATCTAAAGTGCACCACCGGACCATAACCTAATAAACATAATTACATAGGAGAAGCTCTGGGACACAATCTGCATTGCACCACGTAGGAAATGCTTAGGGCCTGGTGGGATACCCTATGAATTCTATAAAAATTTTCAAACAAATTGCCCATCCTCCTGGCATCGATGAATCAGTGCTTGCCGGAGACCCACCTCCTGCCAGGAGGGCAGGACGCCTATGTCATAACCCTGTTCAAATAGGGCAACAAACATAAACTGTCCAAATGGCGTCCAATTGCACTTTCTAAATCAGATACAAAACTTTTAACTAAATTTTGGCCACCATTCTAAGTGAAACAGACTCTTAATCCTGTCTCTAAATCACTTTGAGTTTATATCAAGGAGATCTGTATGGGACAATTATACTCCGTCGCCAACATCTGCCATTCTAGTGCAACTGGAGCCCTAATATTCCAAGACCAGGAGAAGGCATACGATTGCATAGAATGGCCATACCTGAGTGTTTTCCTAAGCATCTTCATATTCCCACTCAGATTCATATTCTAGGCAATGTTTCTAAAAGTAAACACATCCATGGCTGGTCACAGGCCCCCTGGCTTTCTGACTGATAATACAATCAAACCACGGCAGAACTCACAATGGGACCCCTCAGCCCATTGATGTACAACTTCAGAATAGATCTACCCCTTTGCGTCGCTGATTCACGCTCCTCATGAGCATCACTGCATAAGGCCAACCAGAAATTAAGATACTGGCCTTTTGCAGACGACTGTGTAGCTGGCATAGCTTGTAACAAAGATGCCAGGCAGTTGGAGCGCAATTGTGAGGAAGCAAGGAGATGTCTATAACTCTCCTGTTCCCAGCGTGGTAGTGCACATTGCACAGGTTGGGCTGTGAACTAGGCTGTTAGTACAAAAAGTACTGACCCCAGCAGAGGGTGGGCAGACACAGGGAGGCGGACAGGGAGGGAGGTGGCCATCCACCTTAAAAGAGATGAAGATAAGGAAAGCAGCGTGTTGTCTGAGGTGCTGGAGGGAATCTGGACAGTCCAATGAAAAAGGGAGAAAACTATTCATATTCATATGAATACACATGAAGTAGACTTCAAAGTATCCATACACAGAGTATTCATACAGATGAAAATGGGAAAGTGATGAGAAACAATTCACAAGTGAATAGTATCAGAAAACAGATCAAATTCTGTTAGTTTGTTTATGAAGATATCACACATCACAGTAGTAACACTGCATCTAGCAGAAGATATCAAAACCATTCCCATTGATAGTCAATGAAGTGATCAATTCCAACGTGCTTGCAAATAATGTTTCAAACCTGTTCAATCAATTGAATAAAGGTTAGCACACACACACAGCAATGACTTGCTGACAGTGCTGCGTCTAGATTTTATACGATCCCGTATATTAGCTATAATCAGTGGTCTAGTGGTGTTTGCACAGAGAATCCTGAAGCCATCTTTGGACTTCTGTTTAGCTTGTTTCTGGGGTTGGTCTCACTATATGTCAGTCAATTTGTCACATATTATTTTCCTCTCGATGGGCTCAACCTCCTGAGGGCTTGCAGAAATACAGCCACAGGCTACCTTCATGGCAACAAGGTCAAGTTAGTTGATATCTGTGCAGTTTGGGCAACCCCTAGAAGGTCAGACTGACTTAGGCATGCATACATCATGTACTTGAACTCAATCTCTGCAGTGTCAAAACCTTCATAGCACGTAGATATTTGCCTTTTAACACGGTAGGAGAATGAGTTTTTCCACTTTTATTTATGCTCTATCTGTGATAGGCTCAGGAGCTCCCAGAGGGCCTCAACACGTCATTTGTTTCTATGAACACAGAGGATCCAGGACAAGGGGAGACCTGGACAGGCGGAGATGGCTCACCTTTAACAACGGTGAAATAACTTTTGAACTGAAGCTGTGGAGAGCGCTGATAGGATGGCGCGATCAAGCATCACAGTGTCCTCTATAAGTTGGACTCACTGGTGCTTATCATGCTTCTGAGTAACCATGCCACTTCAAACCAGAAACCTCAGGACCTTTGAGAGTCATAAAACCACCACCACAACTAGAATCACAGATTTGGGTTCATGTTAAATACACAGCCATATAAAGAATGTCCTGATAGAGAATGCAAAGATGAAAATCAAATTGTCATAGGAAGTGTAGAAAACCTGTCCTGGTTTGACTCAGCAAAATATCTGCAGTCCTGTTTGGCACGGAAATGTCTGAGTTCACTGGACTATTATAAGATAAGTCAAATGAGGTATACACCAGTGTTCTTCAACTTTCTCAAAGATGGAGGTAAACTGGGGCCTGACATTATTCTTGAGGAACCAAGAGCAAGTCACTGAGTGACAATTTGGTCCATTCAGCTGTTATTATTGTTGTTCAGGTGGCCAGCAAGGAATGAAGGAACATCATCATGGAGGTATTAATCTATCAGAGACAGGTGGAGCCAGAATAAAATCTGATTTATAGGGTCATTCCTTCAGTTTTGGATTAAAAACAATAACTAGCAATATTGCCAATTGTTTTCATCGGATTGCAGATCAGAACTTTACATACCTCATCTAGCAGGTAAGACCTTCCACTGTATATGTGCCATGAGCACTCAATACTTTTGTTTTTACTAGATGACCAATGCTGAGTTCATCATATATCCATATTTCAGGTGCAGTGGTTCATCAGTAAATCCAGGTATGCCTGAAACCATGATTTGTTCATCTCATATATAGCTCTGATAGAGTCCCTTGATTCAAAGCTCTGCTTATAAGTATCATAGCATTGTTACAAGGTGAGAAAGTGTCATTCTCAACATAATGACATTCTCCACATGAGAGAATGCTGCTGGCCTGTTGCCAGAGGAGAGGGAAAGGGTCATGCCACTGATAAGAAATGAGCTAACTTGTAGCAGAATCTCTACTCTGGGATTCATGATAAAGCAGGTTGTGCTCAAAGCATCCGTCAACTATTATCTTTCAACCTCATGGGTTTAGTAGATTGCAAAGCTACTTTGGGGCCACCAGGAACTTCAGGTGCCATTGGGAGTGAAGTAATTAGAATATTATGTCATATTTATCATATATGTTAGTCAGATTAAAGAAGGAATATGCTGTCATATTTTGTTGTAATAGTAAAGGCTTCAAATATTAATATTTTACCTGACTTTGAAAGAGAGTATTCTCATTTATCTGTATATGTTTTTGGTTTGTCTGCTCATAATTTGAAAATGGATTGACTGATTTGATGATCATTCTGTACTGAGGATGTTCAACTTAGGTCCTATTTATTTTGCACAGTGGACAGCATCAACACACTAAAGGTGGCCAAGCTTTGAAGATAGATTTGTTGTATGTTCATTGCTGGAGATCCATTTGTGTTAAGAAGCATAGTCACATCTTTGATATGTCCTATGTTTATGGTGAACAAAATCATTGCTTTCTGCTTCCACAGGTCTGAGTGGAAAACACAGAGGACATATTTTAAGGTTTGATCAATAAATTGACTAAATGATAAAATGAATATTTAGTAGCATCACAGTTTTGAACAGAGACATTCATATAAAGCACCAAATTCTATTCACAGAGCACAGAGTGTACCTAAGATGGACAAAGGTTAATAAATTATCAAATTAATAAATAGGCAATGGATGGCAGATTTGCAATTTATGAGAATGGATCACAGTCTATCAAAGCAACATGAAATATCATTGTTTGCTGAGATATTTGCAGCATGATATACATATGCCATTTTTGAGAGAGAATAGTGAGGTTGCACACAGATAGTAATATTTGCAGAAAAAGAGCTACCAAAACAATGGAGGTGAAAAGTAAAGGTTAAAAGAACGAATATGCACGAAAGAACTTCAAAAAAGCTTCTGCATTATAAAGACGAAATAAGCCATCAATATGTCCTTTGAAGAAGGTTGCTTATCTGACTGAGATAGATGGTAATTTATACCAGTACCATTGTTCAAGTTGAGGTTGTTTCATTCAATCCATATAAGATGGTGACAGTATTTTTATATACCTAGACCAGTTTAGGTTATATGCCAATTTCATAAATGTTTTTATTGAGTAGTTTGTTTTAGTTATCAGGTTGTTTTAAATTTTAAGAGATATATATAATTTATTCAGTGATTCAACTATAATGGTGGTATCTATATACTATTATTTTAAATTTTAATATATAATTTATATATACTTATCAGATCAAGTCATTTTAAATGTTGAAATTGATTCCAAATAATTTAGACAGATTATACTGGTTACTGAGTTGATTTTGTACTGAACATATTTATATAGTCTATTTAGTGAATCATTTTCAATTCTGTTCATAGCCTGTTGAGATCATTGTTAATCCAAATTAAAAGATTACAAGAAATAATATAGCTTATCAAAGGGGTGGTTAGCTGAGTGGGTAAAACTACTCTGACTCCCAGTAGTTTTGAGTTTGAAAACCTGTACTCGCTAGAAACATTCTCGGTGTGGTATATTTGTCCCAAGGTCAACCTACCTCGTTTAATTTTTTATATTTATCAAATCTATTGGAAATCAAAGCTGAAAATTATTTTATTTAAAATTTTTAAACAAGAATTAAATAAATAGAACAAGCTATATTCAAAGGCAAATTTTTAGCAGGATAATTATTTAAGCTCACTTCAGTTTGAGCCTACTAGATAAAGTTGAGTCCATTTTTTGGTTTCTTATCTCAATATATACACCACATAAATACAAGGTGGAGATGACTATAACTTAATTAAATCTTACTAAAAACCTAAACTAATAGATTTATTATTCTGTTATCAATATCAACAAAAGTTTTTTTCAAAGGTAATTAGTTTTTAGTTATCATAAGGTTAAAATTCCTTGGAACTTTGGGTAAGGGATGACTATGACTGTGTTGGCATTGCGCACCAATGCCCCAAAATGAGATAGCATTTAGCAAGGCAGTCCATAGAGTTCCTAGCCTATCATACACCATGCATGGAGATTTTCTGGGTTTTATCTCTTTTCCCATTAATTCAAATCCCCTTCATCCTTCATCAGTGCAGTATTGTCTGCAGGTCATCCCACCTCAAAATAATAAAGGTTAAAATTCCTTAAATTCTTTTCATAGATTCAAAGCTTACCTGTTGCCAATTGGATCTCAAGATTTTGTTAGCAGAGCAACTTGAATTCATAAAATCTAGATTTACAGTCCCCACTCTTGCAAAATAATAGCCAATCAGAGATATATAAAGTAATAAAGGTTTGTTAAAATTAATTCTTCAATTATATAATACTATTTATTAAGTCTATAGATGATTTGACATAAAGTAATTTAATTTAATTATTATATAAAGGTATTTAAACTTACCCATAAATCATAACCAATAAAAACACATATAATTTAAGCTTCACCAATGAGCTTGACATTAGTTATTGATATAAATTAATTCCATAAAGCTTTTAACAATATCAATGAATAAATAGCTAGCATATTTTTAAGCAAGCATATCTTTTTTTAATATATAGATAGACTCTGTATTATAATATATAAATAGTTTGAAGCATTAAGTATTTTAGGGATGATACCCCTGCTTAAATTACATAACTATAATATTAACTCAAAGGTAAGCACTTTAATAGTTTTTAGTTATTTTGTTAAAATATTTACTGTTGTTTTCACTGACCGCATAAATTACAGACTAGGTTGTCATTTCCATTATCCACGCTTAAATTGCAATTTATAATTTTACTGCATAGGTAAGCATGTTAAGAGTTTTTAGTTATTTAAAATTTAGCAAAATATTCTCTAGATTGATGTTTTATTATTCTGCACTTAATTTGCATAATTATAATTTCAAAGCAAAAGAAAAACTTTTTAGTTTTTAGTTATTTAAGGTTTAAGAAAACATATACTGGATTGTTGTTTTGATCATCCCCACTTAACTTGCAGAATTGTAATTCTAATGCAAAGTAAGCACTTTTTAGTTTTTAGTTATTCATGAAAAATATTCACTAAATATTTATTTTTATTAGGTTAGCAGTAAAAAGTAAATTTAGTTAATGGTTTTTAGATTTTTGATCCCAGTGACTTTTTTAAATTTAGGGAGTTGTATTGATCTTATTTTAAGGTAAGCTGTTTATTGTCAGTACTTATTGTTTACTATATAGAGCTATTAATTATTATGTTTAATGGAAGTTTGTTTTCAGTATGATCATCTATGATCTAAATTGTTCATTGTTATATTTCAAGGTAATGTTTTAATAAGTATACTTATTTTTTACCATATGTTTGTTTCCAGCATGATCATCTGCAAACATCTGAAATGATTGCAAACATTTTTTAAGATGAGTTTTGATTCTTATTTGGTAATATTTTTATAAAATTAATTGATTTTAATTTCAGCATAAACTATTATAATTTTCTGTTTTTACTAACATCATCAAAAAAAATTTTATATTTGATATTTAATCTAATATAAAATAGTAGTTTTGCTGATTTTAATTTTACCATAAGCTGTTACCATCCTAAATACTTGTTAATATCAATATATAGGTAAGTTTTGATTTTTTCTAATTGATCTACTGTAATATATCAATATATGAATTGCTTTGAGCTATGATATATTAGTGGCAAATTAAAATTATGCTTAGTTTTTTCCAGGTTTTAATATTTTAACAATTTAATCAGTATAATAATAATAAATTTTGGAGAATATTGCCTCTATTCTATTATGGCAATATTAAAGTGTTTGCTCTTTTAATATTTGGCTTATCCTGATATCTATTTCTTTAGTTCCTACTTTATATTACCTTAAAAATAACCTTATATAATTATATTTAATCTGCACTAAAACACTTAGTCTTATTTATATACTCAGTTTGCTTAAGTTTATGAGCTTATATCATATTATGGAGTTTTTATTTAGAGTTATACTACTATTTTCCCAGCCACAAGGTCAACGGCAAAGCTGTTAGTCTGAGTGGCACAAATGATATCTTTATGGTATTATACCATACTATAATAAGCATTTTTGACCTTAAATATTAATTATTTGAGGTGGGTCAACCTTGGGACAAATATACCACACTGAGAATTTTTCTAGCCAGTACAGGTTTTGAACTCAAAACCTGCACTTAGGGTGGAAGCAGTTTTACCTGCTTGGCTAACTACCCTTTGATCTTAATATTGCTCAGAGTTATATTTTATTAGTAATAAGTTAGCTCATAGGCCACGAGGGCAACAGCAAAGCTGTTAGTCCAAGTGGCACAATTGATAGTTTTTTTCAAGGTAAATGGGGCTTAGAGTGTAGCTATGGCACAGATACCAGAAAGAGGTCACCAGCATAGCTGGTGGCCAAATGGAGGCTGTGCCAGTGAAAACTCATCCTTGTCCTTGTTGAACTCATAGTAAAATGCAAATTGGGCAAGGGTCTCATGCTAACGGGTCTGCCATGGGGTTAGGACATGAGGGGCTCAGTAGTAAAGAAAGGCATGGTGATCTGTATGTACATGGAATGGTTGGGTAGAGCCATGCAAGTGGTGATGCCAATAAGTCAGCTCCTCCACCACTGCTAGTAACTCCATGTCATAAACAGCGTAATTTAACTCAGGAAGAGACACTTATTTAGAAAAATATCCCACCGGATGCTCTATCCCATCTTTTCCTACTTGTAACAAATCAGCCACTATGATGAAGTTGGAGGCATCATTAGACACAATGAACTACTTTGAAGGGTTGACATGTTAAAGGACAGATGCGGACAATAGGGAGCACTTCACTGCTTGGAAAGCATCCTCCAAAATGGGGGACCACTGAAGCACCTTGGCACCACTTGCCTTATATAAGTGTGCTGCCACCTCGGAGAGATTGGGCATGAACTTCTTAAGGAATGTACACGTCCCCAAAAAGCTCCTCAATTCCTTGACCAAGGTGGGGGTGGGCCACTCATGAATAGCCTTCTACTTGTCTGGAGTTAGCATGTGTCCTTGGTCAAACATGACGTTGCCCAGAAAAAGTGACCTGGGACTTGAAAAATTTCACACTTGCTTATCTTCAGCTTAAGCCTGCTGCCTTCAAACTCCTTAATACTTGCCAAAAATGTACTGCATGGGACTCCAAATTGGGGAAAAACACCAGGATATCATCCATGTAGGCAACCGTGCATACCACAACAAGTCTCCCAATGCAGCATCAATGCGGCGTTGAAAGATAGCAGGGTCATTCTTAAACCCAAAGGGCATGACCTGAAACTGGAAAATCCCTTTCCTGGTATGTGTTGCGGTTAACCACTCTTGTCCCTTTTTAATCTGAATCTGATCAAATGCATTGAGGCAATCCAGCTTAAATAAGACCTTCACCTTCTTCACATAGCGTGCAATCTGCAAATCCAAAGGGGTGGAATGGAGGTCTGGTACAGTAACGTTGTTGAGGTTCCCATAGTCTACACACGGGTGTAGAGTATCATCAGCCTTCTCAACAAAGAGAAGTTGGGAGCAGACAGGGGAGGTCCGCTGAAAAATCGCACCTTTGGCTAACTGCTCCTTCACCCACACATCTAACGCCTCTTCCTCCAGGATGGTCAAGAGTTAAATGGGAGAAGAAATATGCACCAGATCCACAGTGAGTTTGAAGTCAAAGTCATACTTGGAATGATCAGGTAGTGTGTCCGCTGAAGCTTCATCAAAGGAAAATTCCAAACCCTCCAAACAAGAGGGCAGGGGAACCACCACAGTGGGCTTCAGCATAGAGGCAAGGCTAAGGGTGTGAAGGTGGGGCCAGTGGGGCAAGTTGCCCTGAGAGGTAGCCTCATAAAAAGGAACAACTAGTGTGCGACCATTCTTTACTGTTAGGGATAGGGTATTCTCTTTCAAGTTGGTTCTGACTGTAAGAATCCAGCAAGGGTTATGCTCGCTGATGCTATGTGCCGCTGGATCCCACAATGGAATATTTAAAAATAAATAATAAACTCTTAAGAAACTAAGTTTTTACTTTTTTTAGTTTTTATTTGTGTGAGGCAAACCAGAGAAAAGCCCTTTTCTTGATACTAGTATATCATATTTAATTTAGTTCCAATTCTTGGGGCCATGGGAATTTGGGGCTAAAGTATTATAAAGCTGAGTCAGCCAAATTAGGAAATATAGTCTTTTGGCCTATCAGATTATAGATAAATATTTTGTGGCAAAACTGACCCGTGTGTAATGATTTGATAAATTGTATCCAATCACTAGTGGGTAAAATCTTCTCACCTTGGGGGTGTTCAGATCTGTGCGATAATGATTTGTTAATTTTCACCCAATCATCAATGGGTAAAATCTTCTCACCTCAGGGGTGATCAGATCCATGTAGTAATGGACACTTCACTTTTGGCTGAGAGGTCAGAGAAATCCTATTATCAGTCCTTACCTTATTAAGCCAATTTTGGTTATAAATCATATTTACCTGATAGATAGGGTTCCACCAAGAATCCGCCAAGGTTTTTTTGCCAATGGTACTCATATCATTGTTAACCACAATATTATTCAAAGATCAGACTCCAACATACTTTTTCAAAATTTGGGAAGGAGAATGTCTGACATTGCCCCCCTCAAGAATGCTGGGAGGAGTGTAGGATCGTAGGAAATGGCTATGTACCCAGTTTATGGTAACTCCTATGGCTAATGATTTGATGGAGTATTCATTGCCTCTTTTGTAGGTGATGGAGAAAGGTCCCTCCCAAATTGAGCCAAGCTTACCGCTTCTTGGGGTGATGCGGTTATGGTAGTATAACACCTTATCAGCCACTTGAAATGTAGGAAGGGGTGTGAGGAGCTCATTGGCAGCCTGCCCTTCTTTAGTCACTGTTTTTGCTAAGTTGGTCATAGCTTCATCTTGGTCTTGAATATTTTGGTTAGCTAACCTTCGCATGGCTTTCTCAGGCTCCTCTCCTTTAGAGAAGACATCCTTAGCCAGAAGAGCAGGTATGCCTGGTTCCCTGCCATACAAAACTCTGAAAGGGGACATTTTCAGAATCTGGTGATAACTAATTCAGTAGGCCATAAGGCACTGGGTAGGAATTTATCCCAGTGAAGTGGATTGGAAGAGGCCATTTTTCAGAGGATAGAAACTAAGGTTCCATTGGCTCTTTCCACTGCCCCATTGGTAGATGGATTGTACGGAGCTGAAAAGAGTTGTTGGGCTCCCATGGAGGTAGCCAGGAGTTTGACTACTCTGGAGGTAAAATTCTTGCTATTATCACAGAGTAGTATTTGGGGGCAGCCATGCTGGGCAAAAATGTGTCGATGTATAAAAGTGGCAGTTGCCTTGGCTGTTTGGGCAGGAAGCGCCACAGCTTCAACCCACTTAGTGAAGTGGTCGATGGCTACTAGGATAAAACGGTTGCCACTGGTAGTCTGTGGAAGGGGACCTACGACATCCAAACTAATAGTGTGAAAAGGTTGTTGCGGGGTAGTTGGTTGATACTGGTATCTAGTCTTGAAACCGGATTGTTTCTTGCATGTAAGGCAGGCTTCCAAGACATCAACTACATCTTCCATCATTCCATCCCAATAGTATCGATCTTTAAGCCACTCATAAGTTTTCTTTGCCCCTCCATGGCCTAAAATGGAGTGAGCTTCGAGGATGGCAGGTACACGTTCTGAGGGCCGGAGGTATGGCAGCCACTTCGCCCCCACTCACTTATACAACTTCCCATTTTCCGCTTTGGTGTTGAGCAAGTGGCGGGCTAACATCTTCTGAACCGGATCATCTTCATCCTCCCATTAATTAGGAGTCATTAATAGATCATGCAACCTTTCTGCCTTGATATTATCCAAGTAAGGACTGGCAGATGAGACAACCCATACACATTCATATGACGAGTTCAAGCACAATGTTCAATTTTCATATCATAAGGCTGGAGCTTCAGAGCCCAGCGAGCTAACCGCCCAGTAGGGTCCTTCATATTTTGTAGCCACTTCAATGAAGCGTGATCAGTAAATACAGTAAAGGTGGTCTCATAGAGGAAAGGGCGATAGTGCTTTACAGCCAACAAAACAGCCAGGCACTCCTTTTCCATTACACTGTAGTTGCGTTCAGGCTTTGAAAGCATCTTACTGAAATAAGATACCGGATGATCAATACCATTTTCATCTAGTTGTCCTAAGATGGCCCCAACGGCGTAGTCCGAGGCGTCCATAAACAGGATAAAGGGTTTATTGTAATCTGGGTGCCTTAGGATAGGGCGCCGTTGTAGTAGCTGCTTCAGGGTCTCAAAAGCGGCTTTTTGTTCAGCGTCCCATTGGAAGGGAATATTATTCTTCAGTAAGCGAACAAGGGGCTCACTGAGTTGTGAGAACTTAGGGATAAACTGATGGTAATACCCCATCATCCTTAAAACACCTGTATATCCCGCAAATTCTTAGGGGGAGGCATATTTGCAATGGCTTTGACCCTGTTCTGTAGTGGTTGGATTCCTTTTTAAGGAATGGTGTGGCCAAGGAAATCCAATTTTCACTGAAAGAAGGTGCACTTTGATGGTTTCAACTTGATATTTGACTTACGTAGCCTTCCAAACAACTCCTTCAAGTGATCAAGGTGGTCGTTGAAGGTTTTTGAGAACACAGTAATATCGTCAAGATAAATGATAATGCAGGTTAGCTTTAAGTCTTGCAAGATGTGATCTATCGCATGCTGGAAAGAGGCAGGTGCGTTGCACAACCCTTGGGGTAATCGCGTGGGTTGGAAATGACCTTCACTGCATATCAAAGCGCATTTCTCCTGGTCCTGTGGAGAAAGGTTCATTTGCCAATAGCCACTGGCCAAGTCCATGGCTGAGAAGAAGTTCAAGCCGGATAGTTGGGCCAGGGCATCATCAATGTGAGGGATAGGATAGCTATCCTTCTTCATGAGGTTATTTAGCTTGCGGTAGTCCATGACTACCCGGTGACCTCCATCTTTCTTTTTAATTGATAACAGTGGGGAAGACCAAGGGCTTTGAGAGGGAAATAGTAACCCCGCATCCAGTAACTGTGTGAGTTCCGTCCTCATATGCTGTTCTTCCACCTTTGACTTGTGATATGGTTTTGGCTGAATGGGATGGGCATTACCCACATCAATGGAGTGGCACCAGCCCTTCATATGGCCATAGTCAAGAGCTGACTTGGAGAATATGTCACTATAGTCATCAAGGAGATTATGAACTTTCTCTAGCTCAGTCAGGGTTAACTCATTTGAGATATGGACGTTTAGTAAGGTACACACCAGGTTGTCCGTTGGCAGGCCCAAATCTGCCATTGAGCTGATGGAGTGGATCTGTTCAACATCCTCCACAGGGATTAAAAACCTTGGCCAACCTCTTGGTGTTTCCATATGATTATGTCCTTTGCGGTGAGGTTTCCCAACAGTAGAGTAATAGGTCGCTGATAGGCGGGGTCTAGTAGCCCAGGTAATACACGAGTCTCCAAAGGACTAAGGCCCTCAACACTTACAAGGTGCAACAAACAGTGGTGTGGGATTTGGAGCGTGATTTACGTGTCAACCACTCGTTGTTCACCCGACTTAATCACCACCTCATCTGCCACATAAAATGGAATACCATCGCTAGCCTCCACTGAATTGGGCAATTTCTTAGTGTTGCGCCCAGAGGTGACATAATGTAAAGGCAAAGCGGAAAAGGGGTATTTGACCAGGCAGGTGTAGTCATTCTTGATGGGTTCTTTAGTGGATAGGACTAATGGAACTTTGTAGTTCATTGAAGATAGTAACCCTTGCTTCATGTTGATGATGCCTTCATACTCAATCATAAACTGAGTACCTATGAGCATATCATAGGAGTTATTATCTAAGGCCACAGCGGGGGCCGATAGGATAAGCTTCCTAACGCGAATGGGAAGAGAGGAGTAAGCGCCAAGGGCGCGGGTATTGTTTGGGCCCGCAGTTCCAAACTCCTTGGCATAATCCAAGTCAGGCATCAGTTTAATCTTTTTCATCAGCTGAGGTGAGATTACATTCACTGGGGATCCTGTATCCAGGATAGCCATCACCTGGACTTTGTGAACAACTACTTCAACCTTGGTAAGTGTGCTTCCAAAGTTGGCCGACGGCGCTAAGACCTCCTTGAGATGAAAAGTGGAGGTTAATTTGCGTTCGGTCTCAGGGTGAGTATCCAGAATAGACTTCATGGTATGCCCTCGCTGTAAAGGGCGAATTAAGCTCAATAGGAGCTGATTAGCGTCGCTGGCTGTGTCAATAATTTTCATACAGCCTATAACTTGGCGGAGGTAGGTATCCTCAGGTATGGTGGTTTCATCTACTCCTTCAGCATTTAAGCGGTCAGGGACCTCCACTTCCATGGGAGCTCCCAATAAGTAGTACCCAACATCATCGTAACCCCCCTCAGAGTCAGCCTCAGTGGTATTCTCAACCATGGGCAAAGTTGTGATTGAAGTAGGGGAGACAGCCACGAGAGGTTGGGTAATTAGCTTCACTTTAATCGGCATTTTCACAACCCCAGTAGTTCTGGAGGATATACCCTTAGAGCGCGCACCTGTTGGCTGAGCTGAAGGGGAAACCACAGTAGGGATCTCTGCTTTACATAAATGAGGGATGTCCAGTTTAAGTTGCACCAAAGAAGCAGGTTTTGCAGGGAGAATAGGCACAGGTGGCCTCACTTCCAACGGTTCAATAGGCCGCAGCTCACCTAAAGGAATATGGGCGACGTCTAACAAAGCCTCTTTTATATCATGGAAGGTTGTAAAGTGGCGTTTCACTGATATGATATGCCTGGCGAGAGAGGGTTGTGAAGCTAACCCTGTTAATATGGCGGCGATAGCATCATCCAGGGTAAGCAGGTTAGACTTAGCCAGCCTTTGAGCAGTGAGATACAAACGCTCAGCAAAACTAAAGAGGTTTTCACCCTCATACATGGTAAGGCGCATGAAAGCCTGTTTTTCCCTGTATAAGCTCTGCTTTGATCCAAATTCAGCCAAGAGGGCCTTCTTAACATCTGGTCAGGTGTGCTGAGGATCCAGGTGAGGAACGATCAACTCTTGGGCTTTGCGGCTTAAACAGGGAAGAATATACTAAACTTTATGTTTATCAGTGGCGCCATCCATCGCAGCTTCATAAACGTATAAAAAGGAAGCAATGCTCCCTTCACCCAGGGTGTATCTGTTCTTTATAGGTAATTTGAACGGCCGTTGCTCTAGCTTTTTGAGACGGGAGAAAGAGCTGGCTAGTTGCTTCTCAAGGACAACTAATCGTGATTCAGTTGAAGAAGAACCAGAAGAGCTGTTCACGTTTACAGCCTCCATGTTAGTAACCACAGTTTAGTGCACAGGCGTTGCCCCTGTAGTGAGCACCAAATTGTCGGAATCCAGCAAGGGTTATGCTCGCTGGTGCTATGTGCCGCTGGATTTCACAATGGAATATTTAAAATAATGATAAACTCTTAAGAAACTAAGTTTTTACTTTTTTTAGTTTTTATTTGTGTAAGGCAAACCAGAGAAAAGCCCTTTTCTTGATACTAGTATATCATATTTAATTTAGTTCCAATTCTTGGGGCCATGGGAATTCGAGGCTAAAGTATTATAAAGCTGAGTCGCCCAAATTAGGAAATATAGGCTTTTGGCCTATCAGATTAAGGATAAATATTTTGTGGCAAAACTGACCCGTGTGTAATGATTTGATAAATTGTATCCAATCACTAGTGGGTAAAATCTTCTCGCCTTGAGGGTGTTCAGATTTGTGCGATAATGATTTGTTAATTTTCACCCAATCATCAATGGGTAAAATCTTCTCACCTCAGGGGTGATCAGATCCATGTAGTAATGGACACTTCAAATTTGGCTGAGAGGTCAGAGCAATCCTATTACCAATTCTTACCTTATTAAGCCAATTTTGGTTATAAATCATATTTTCCTGATAGATAGGGTTCCACCAAGAATCCGCCAAGGTTTTTTTGCCAATGGTACTCATATCATTGTTAACCACAATATTATTCAAAAATCAGACTCCAAATATACTTTTTCAAAATTTGGGAAGAAGAATGTCCGACACTGACGTCAAACTTCTGCCACCACTCCACACCCAAAATGATAGGGTACAATTGGTTTTTGATAGCTTGGGAGTGATTGTACAAGTGTTATATGCCAACTTGATAGTCCACTGTCCCAACGACCTTCAGATTGGGAATACCTTGGGACGCCCCTCCCCTAACCATACCACCAGGCAAGTAACTCAGCTCAAGGTAGTCGACTAGGCTCTGGTCCATAAAGTTTTCTGTGGCGCCAGTATCCACCAGAATAGTGGTGCTGAATTTCCTAAAGGGGAGGAAAGGATAGCAGTCAGTAGAAAATATACAAAATGGTCTTTATTTAATTCTGAAAACGCCAACAATTCACCAGAAAATTCTTCCTCTGGATCTAGAATGCCATCAGTGTATGTTTTGGAATCATAGAAGGGGAGGGATAGTTGGCCACTCTTACTACTGAGGCCACATACCCCATCATGTTTTCTGCAGGTGCATATACTTTATATATCTAAAAATGAAGTTCTTTCTCAACTTCCTGAGTGCCAAGGATCATGGTAGGGGTCAAACAAGGGTTCTTGGGGGTAATTTGATATACTGGAATAGGGTTTCATCCAGGCCATAAAAGCTAATAAACGGCTCAGAGGTATGGATAAGATTTTCGTCATAAAATGCGTTATTGGATGTGAACAACCCTATTCCCTTAACTGCAACAAAATTCCTGACGTTACCCAAGGCCAACACCCCTGGCTCATCTGCGCCAATTTCGCCATCATTGTCTGAACACACTGTCACATTAAACCTTGTTTATTTAAATTGAATTTGATTATTTTGGCAGAAAGTCGGGGAATCACGACCTTCAGACCTAGAAGCGTCCATATCCACTAGGTACGAGCATGAAGGGTGAGTACTTTCCAGTTGGAGGCAGCTATAATAACTCTGAGATGTTTCAACATTTTGGAAAAGAGGAAAAAGCGGTGCGACTGACCACAGCTGGCGCCCACCATTTGCCCTTTGAAAAAGTCCCACATGGAAAAAGTTTGTGCACATAAAAATTAAAGGTTGGTCAACTATTGTAAGGAGAGTGTCTATAACTCTCCTGTTACCAGCATGGTAGTGCACGGTGCATAGGTCCAACACCAGGGAACTAGCCATTAATACTAAAAGTACTAGAGCCCAGCAGAGGGTGATGGGGCAATAATACTTTAAGTAGAAAAGTGCGATTATAATATAAAATAACCAACTAAAAGAGATGCAGAGCATAAGGGAAGAAGGGGTAAGCGTCCCAGGTTGGATGGAACCTGAGCAACCCAACGGTGCACAAGGGGATAAACTAATCATATTCACAATAGAATGGTTAACATAGCGTGAGACCTTCTTGAAGGGGTCACGCACAGGAGCGTCTGAAATAACATACTTGAAAAATGGGAAAATGGGGAAATTTATTTGTAAAGTAAATCTACAAGGAATGTTGGTCATGGAAAACAGATTTAAACTTTATTTGGGAAATTCAGGGTTTGCTGAAGATGGCCCAAGCACTAATTCACCAGTAGGCAAAAACTACA
>JAKSZP010001517.1:0-145967 GCA_022478985.1 Massospora cicadina | reverse complement strand
AAATTGAGGCAAATATAAGTCTATTATATTAGTTCTAATATTTGTGGTTATAATATTATAATATTATAAAACAAAAAATGCTAAAGATAATTAATTTTGAAAATACTACAAAGATGATTTTTTGCCATGGTGCTCCTTTCAATACCTTTGTAATTAAAATGAAGGACACTATACCATATAGATTTTTTACTATAATATTGCCAATAATTTAAAAGAATAACTTACTTTATCAGATTATTTCTTTAAATTTGTTGCAAATGTAATAGTGAAATTGGTCGTAATATATGACAATTATCAGATGTTACTAATGTCAATTTTTAATAACATTAGCCACTATTATATCCTCTAGTATTAGCCTTTTCTTTCCGCTCAAACCCATTTTCAAGCAGTTAAATTAAAAAAGTTGAATGGTACCACTGCTGACTTGCCACCCACCATTTTCCCACCCAATGTCCATGGCACAGCTGCCTGCTACTCCATTATGAGGCAGCAGCACTTCACCCCATAGCATTTTCCACCCTGCAGGGAAATTTATTTAGGCTGGATCAAATAGTCTGCTCAACTCTTTTGGATGATTTGTACCATCTAAGGACTTAACACTCAACCTCACATGCATCCACCAACCTTCCACCTGTTTCAATCTAGGTTGCAACTGGGCGAGATTGGCATAGGTAGTGGTTCCACTTAAACAGGTATAACTTTATAAAGACAGTATACCTCAAATATAATATAAAAGTTGGATAGATTCTGAAACCTTTAATAGATATATATCCTTCAAATCTTCTGCAGTCTCGTTGTGTACTTCCAGCACTGACAGATCCAGTGTAAAGGAAAAACCAGTATTCCTCTGATGAAATTTGATACCAAGATTTACATTCTCATGTTTTGCCCCTTTTTCCAATAAATGACCTTCCTATTTACCTAATCCTTGAGTGAGTCAGCTTTCTGTAGCTCCCAAAACTTCTAGCATCACTAATTATAGTCCACTAGTAGGCTGTGGATAAGTCTTCTGAAACTTAATAGTCATCTGTCCAACATCAGCACATCTTGGTCATGGTCTGTTCACCATCAAATATACCTTGGTAATTGTCTGTTCAACGTCAGGCATATCTTTAGGGTATCAATCACAGAGATTTTCAGAAAAGATTTGGAGGAATCATTTTGGTAATCTTTGACTGATGGGAATGGAACTGGTTTGGGAAACTTGGCATTCAGTTGACAGGTGGATAGGAACCAATCTTCTGGAATTCAGGATTCTATAGTTAAGTAATAAATGCTTGAATTTGGGTTGGAATAAATTCTTAAAATATCTTAAAGTGGACTGATTAGACTCACTCTGCTGAGGCATATAGATAATTATGATGAGGGTAGTGTGAGTTCTATAGGGCATTTAAGGTATTATGGCTGTAGTCAATATCCTATAATTGGTCAAACCCAAATTGCAACATTTCTCAGCAATACTTAGCCAAACCTAGGGGACTGACAAATTGCCTACAGCTGAAGTTTCAGGATTCTTGAGAAAAATTAAGTATTTGATCAATCTGGATGGGATCCAAACCTGCTCTGAAGATTTAGATGAAACAATTGTTGAAGATTTTTCAGGATTCTCCTTATGCAAAGTGGAAGCCTTGTCCCTAGGAGATCAATGGAGACTAAAATCTGGGACTTGTTTTTTGATATACTTAAATGGTCCCATAAGTCCCATCTTAAGTTTCAATTATATGTCAATAATTTAGGCTTTTTGTTAGTATCTTTGAATTATTACACTTTCAGTTATAAAACTTTTAATTATTTTTTCTAGTGTTTTACCTAATGCCAAGGCCACATTCATATGACTCTATCATTGATGGACCAAAGATCCCAATATCTTCATCAGATGTTTATTCTGGAAGCTAGCAAGCTGGACCTCTAAGCCTGGTTAATGAAAGAGCTCCTACTTGAGGTCAATGTCATAAAACCAGAAGATAAAATTGAGATTGACAAGCCAGTCAGGATGCTTGAGAACTCAAAAAACAGACCAGAATGCCAAGGGCATTGTCATCTGAGTGACCTGATAAGTAGGTGGGAGGGAAGCAAACAGAGGATGACAGCTGGAGGCTGCTGTTATAATTTTGGGCAAAATTTTTAAGATATGCTGGAAGGGCATGCACAGAGTTGAGTCCCACTGAGCAATGGGTGGATAATATGGGGATCATCAGTCCTCAAAACAACTTAAATACTTTAATAAAAAATGGAGCAAAAGGCCCCAACCACACTTCTTTATTTAATTTCATATTATTTAGCAGATCCTTCCTGCTCCGCTCTCTTTTCCTATTAAAAACTCCTTCCTTCAATTGTCTCATCTTGCTTATGTATCAGTGACTTAATCAATACCAATCCTTTTGCTTAGACTAATTGGTTCTTCCATATTCTCATTGGCTCTGGTAGAATATACTAAACTTAATTTCACTATTGGCTTAGTTTGAAGCGATCTACTAAATATTTGTCATATGTTGACATCACTAACAGCCTTATTTGGAGGTGATATACTAAAATTTGTCCAAAGCTTGGTATCACATTATCACCTTATTTCAAGGCAATCTCACCAATATTATTATACTACTCAGTTCAGCCAATCTCATCCAATATTCCATAGCTATTTAGTTCTTATTGTTAATTCATATTAGAATCTTAACAGCCACCATAACCACAAACCTGACAAGCAACTGGATAAAGGCCCCTGAGAGCTCCATGGATTTGGAGCAGGGGAATTATCAGGTATAATTGTGGGCCATGATTTGTCATAATGCCACTAGTGATATATTGTTTGAGGTCCTGAAACCTCACCCAGCGGTGAGATAAGATCTCAAACATTGATTGTAAATCTTCTACCAGAAGTGAATGAAAATGGGAATATCCCAACAGGTCATGAATACAGTCTCTTCTAATAAAGGTGGGGAGCAGCGTGATAAGCACAGCCACTAGGGCCAATCATGAAGCAACCTGAAAAACATGGATAAGAGTTTCTGAGGTGACTAACTCTGGAAAAAACTGATAAAAGTAAATTTTTGTCTAGGAAAAGAGTAGTTTTATATAAACTGAAAGAGAGAATTTACTGACAAAAGTAACAGTTAGGGAAGGTTGACTTAAGGCCTTGATGCTTGGAAAATAAAGAAAATGAATAAATGAAGTGTTTATGAACCCTACTGATTTTGGCAGATCAAAATATTGCAGCTAGATTAACGGCAAATTAGCCTTCCACTGGCCATTTGATACCAGCTCTTTTTTGCCACTAAACTGTTCCTTCTACCACGATTCTGCTTGGTTCATAGTCATTTCATTCAGTGGGGACTAGAAGCGCCCATGGCCAGGGCACAGGGGCCTGTCCCACTGGGTATTGAAATGATTTCCCACATTTGATTTCACCAGGTTCAGTTACCCCAAATTATTCAGATTTTTCTCCCTATAAGTGCAACCTGAAGCAACTGTTGGAGCTGATTCCCACAAATGATTAAAATACTTTGCCCCAAGTTGGGCATAACATTGCACTGAAGTGGCACGTTCACCCTCACCCTGTCACCAGCGGCCTCTTACCACATGAACTATGTGCATACTCCCCAATTTGCTTGAGAAGTTCGCTCATGGTTAAATATGGCGGGAGAGGAGGAGCCCTTAAAGTTTAGGATGCCACCCCCGTTCATCCAACACATGGGCAAGATTACCCTGAGTGACGAGGGAGACAGCCGCCTTTTATGGGCCTTTTTGTGCAAAAATGGAACGCCATTTGGTCAAGTTGCTTGGTATGCTCCTCTGGACTTACGTTTGTACCAATTTAACTAATGCTACAAAACTATCACCAAGAGAACAAGAAGCTCAGCTGATCTTACAGATGGGATGTGATGATGAGCAAACCACTTGTGAATTAAGAATGTTTAATTTTAAAAACTCCTTGTAATTCCCAGTGAATCATGATTTTTATTTTTCTTTTAATAGTTGTAACGCACTGGCTCCTTCCAATGAGCCATGAATGAGTTGGGCAACAGGATCCATGTTAAAGACCATAGGGCTGACAGGACTCCTGATACTACTCTCCTGGTGCGCGCGCTACAAGATTGGACAAGCACCCCCTGGAAGACAGTTGCAAGTATACTTAACCCCAGCAACATGCCTTGACTCCAAGACAAGGTATAGAGGGAGGCAATAGCCCTCCCAAGCTCACTCTCAAAGTCCAATTCTTGTTGATTTAAGCCAAACATGGCTGCAGTTAGGCAATATCTTTAAAATAACCCCAAATTATAAATATATGAATTTTAGGTTCTTTTATTTAATATTTAGCCAAGTTGATAGAAAACAGAACTGAGAGCCTCCAGCTCCCAGTTCCTTCCCTATACACATGCTAAAAGCTAAAATAAAATATAATATAAGCTTATGGTGCCATTGCCAACTTGAATGATGTTTGGTGTAAACTTTACAGCAGGATCACGGAATCTTTACTCAATGGTTCCATGCCAGTTCCGATCCTCAACGGTTCCGCGCCAGTTCCATTTTGAATCCCAATTGAACTGCGAAACTCCCAAGCACCCATTTCATTCCATTCTCGATTCGAATCCAAATCAAATCTCAAAACTACCTATTTTACTCGTTTTCCGTTTGTTCTGACTTGGACGCCCATCTTGCTCCCTGGCCTACTCCAAGCTCTGGCCCCTTAGGCGTCCTTGCCAGAACCAACGCCCCCTCCTCCTCCATACATACAGACACATCCTGCCCTGTCTTAACAAAGATCAGGGCAATGTGATGCTGAGGATAGACCTCAACCGTCACATCACCCCCTAGACAGGAAGAACTCTTGGATTTTCTCAGACATTGGGCACAATCCCTAGCTGACTGCCATGTGGACTCCTCAATAGGATGACCCACCCAACGTACCAAGAATGAACGACGTCCTCACGCCACTTTGGTGTCAAGAATCTCCTCAACTTCATACTCTTTGACTCATCCTCCAGCTGGAAATAAAGGAGAAGCCCTTTCAGGTGGCTGTCCAAAGAATGGCTTGAGCTGCGATACATGCAACACTGGATGGGCTCTTGACCCTTCTGGGAGCTTCAGCTCAAATGCCACCTCGTTCACCGCCCTTACTACCTGATATGGGCCCAACGCCACCAGCCCCAATTTCCCGGCTCCTTACAGGCAAGGCATAGTTCCAAGAATTCACCAAGACCCAATCACCTCTCTTGAAAGCTCTCTACCTTCAGATCTATGCCAGTCCGCCTTCTCTTCTGAGCCGCGACTGCCACCACCAAATTCTTCTTCTTCAGGAGCTCCAGGGTGTCCCGGGTATCTCATGACAGCTCATCTGCCGCTGGATTCTGACCTTGCTCCCTGGGCCCCATACCCTCTGGGTGTTGGCCGTGATTTGCAAAAAACGGGGTCATACCCGTGGATAAATGCTTATGATTGTTATAAGCAAATTGAGCCAGCTTCACCCAATATACCCAGTCATCCTGCCGCCCTGAGACATAGCACCTCAAATATTGCTCCAATATCTGATTTACTCTCTCAGTTTGGCCGTCTGACTGAGGATGGTATGCTGACGAATGGCAAGCCTTGATCTTTAGATTCCTCAACATGTGGAGCAAAATTTAGATGTAAATTGTGGACCACGATCCGACACAATCTCCTCAGGCACCCCATGTCTGGAGAAAACCTCATTTACAAAAATCTGTCCTGCCACCTTTGCAGATATGGTTGACTGACAAGGGAAAAACTCTGCATATTTAGTCAGTATGATCCACCACCACCATCAAGGCATCCATCCCCTGTGACTTGGGCAGTCCTGTGATGAAGTCCACACTCACTGAGGACCATGGCCTAGAAGGAATTTGAAGCGGCTTCAATTTCCCCCTGGTGCCACCCGTTGGGCCTTTGCCCTGGCACAAACCACACAACGTGAAACATACTTCTGCACCGCCGCACCCACACCTCTCCACAAATAGTGACGGCGAACAAGATGTAACGTCTTCTCTTGACTGGGATGACCTGCCAGAGATGGTCATGATTAGCTGCCATTACCTCTTGTTGCAGACTCTTCACAGGGACCCAAATCCTTCCCTCATGGCGTATGATACTACCCCCAAACTGAGAATCCTGCATGCCCCCTGCTTGCCTCACCTTCTCCTGTCTCTTCTTTATCCGTTGGCCCAGCTCACATCTTTGCTGTGCAGTCCGGATTATTCCTGCCATTCCTTCTCTCCAGCCCTGGATCGTTGCAAACAGGTTCTGTGGCAACATTGTGGCTGTATTGAACTTCCTCAACTCCTCATCGGAAAAACCAGTCCAGAATCACAGCTCAATAAATCTGGCAAGATATTTTGTTTTCCCAGCTTGTATTCAATCCGCAGGTCATATTGAACCAAATCTAAGTGCCACTGGGCCTGCCTCTGGTTCATCAGGCATGGGGACTTATAGTATTCTAAGGCTCAATGGTCCGTTCAGATGACAACCAGGTGCCTGGCATACAATAGGTGGTGTTGCCACTCCCCTAAAGCTGCAACTATTGCCAAAAGTTCCTTATCGTAAACTGGATAGTTGGTTTCAGCTGGTGCCATCTTCCGACTGAAGTAACAGACAGGATGTTCAACCCCATCCTTTACCCTCCTGCAACAACACGGCTCCAAGTGAAAAATTTGACGCGTCAGTCTCTACCACGAATGGTTTGTTTGGGTCAGGGTGTGCCAGAACTGGGGCTGTCAGCAGACCGTCTCTCACTTGCTGAAAAAAAAAAAAAATGCCCTCTCCTCAGCCTCCCCCAAACGAACGGCACGCTCTGTCAGTCTTGTCAACGGCACAGCCCATTGGGCCAGATCCCTAGAAACCTCCGCACGAAATTTACCACCCCCCAAAAAGCTTCGCACTTCAGTCCTATTCCCACGAGCCTTCCATTCCTGCACTGCACCGCAACTTATCAGGACAGATCGCTATCCCTTCTTGGAGGACCACGTTCCCTAGGAAGGACACTGATTCCTTATTGAACTTGCACTTGATGGCTTCAACTTCAAGCCGCGTTCCTAACCACCTCCAACACACTTCTCACATCCCTCACATGGTCCTGTGCCGATCTGGAAAACACCAGGATGTCATCCATATAAGCAACACAACACCTACCCACTAAGTCCCCCAATACATGATCAATCATGCGCTGGAAAACTGCAGGGGGCATTGTGTAGCCCAAATGGCATAACCCCTGTACTCGAAGTTTCCCAGATGACATTTGAATGCTGTATACCGCTGGTGCTCAGGGCGAACAGGAATTTGATTGAAAGCGTCCACCAAATCCAATTTGGTGAACACCCCACCTGGAGATCATGGGCAGAATGTTCTCCATGAGTGGCATTGGATAGGGGTCAGGTTCCGTCACCTCATTAAGGCGTCAGAAATCAACACAAGGATGTAACTCCCCCTGACTTGGGAACCAACAAGACTGGCAAAAACCACCGGGCGACTTGAAGGCACAATCAAACCCATATCCAGCATCTTATGGACATAATCCTCCAATGCCTCTCCGGGTCTGTGGATTTAACAGATAGACTGGACAGCCCTTTGGTAACTCAGAGCCTTCCTTGAACCGGAATCCAAATGCAAAATCCCCTGTAGGCGAAAAAGGCGCATCGCCTTTTTAGGGCTCAAACACCTCTGCAAAATCCTGATACTCCCTCAGCAATCCTTCCACTGGCACACTTGAGGTGATTCCACCCATGTGCTTCACCAACGAACCTTGGGACTGAAACGTCCATTCACATGTCCCCTGACCTCTAGGCGACAACAGAACCCTCTCTCTCTTCATATCAAACTGTGGGGCAGAAATGGCGCCACCATCTCATCCCCAGCACCACCGAATGTGGCAGGTGAGCTACAGCGTGAAACTCCTCCCCTGAATACCTCCGGGCCTTGCCTCAACAGGACCTTGGCCTGCACTCGCCATACCGCCGTTTTTTTGGAGGCGTCTGCCAACGTCACCCATCCATCCTTCTGTAATGACAATCCATGGCTTCTTGCCCACTTCTTCTCAACATAATTTTCCCTGGCTCCGGTGTCAATCAAAGCTAGAACTTCACTGCAATCCCTTCCTTCATCCCCCACAAGCAAATTGACGGGCAAAATCAGATAAGGATAAGATGAAGTAGCGGTTTATTTTGAGGCACTGGATTCACCGGCTTCTTGTGAAAATTATAAGGAGCCTTCTTATTCTGAGCCTCAGGATCCTGAGCGGTAATCTCGATGGGAATCCCTGTCTCCCGCACCTCAACCATACCCTCAGGATTTCCTTGACTCTTCTTTCCTTCCTCCACATAGTTAAACCCCTTAGAACCATGTATGGGCTCTGAACCTGCCCTTCTTCCACCACTCTGTCCTCAGAATCCCCCTGGGGGTCGGCCAAATTCCCTGACGGGCCCGTAACAAACTCAACTGTCGCTCTACCAGCAAGGCTAAACCCACCTCTTCCTCCAACGTCGCTGAAGGTTTCACCGCCGCCATTGCCAATAATAAATCAGCTTGCAAGTTTTGGCGAAACATGTGTGGGAGCTGAGACTCAGGTGCCTTTTGCTCTCTGCCAATGCGCGGAACATCTGGCCATACTTTCTCCACTGACTTCTTCCTTGACCACACTGCAGTAACGCCGCCCAGGCCGAATCCTGCGCCTCATCTGGACATGCTGCACGGTCAATCCAATCCAGACATTCCTCCACCGATATGGGTAACCCTGACGCTCTTCTAAAAGTTCTTGCACCCAGTTTGACTGCTTTTACTGAAAGTGCCAACAGAACCTGACTTTAACTGCAAGGCAAACGAATCCTCTCCACCCGCTGCCTTTGTCAAACGTCCCTGAAACTGAACCTGGCTAAATGTATGGTGGATCAGTTCCAAGTCTTCCGATTTTAAAACTGTGGGAATTCTTCCTTTGTCCTTCCCAGGCCCTACCACTTTCCCACCATCCTGGGACACACACTCTAAAACCTGGTATAATTCATGAAGCAAAAATGGTGGAGAATATCACCAATAAGAGTGTTGCAGTATGGTTATACCACATTGGAAACTCAACTTCTTCTGGAACCTCTTTGCTTGCCACCACAACGACAGGAAAGTAAAAGAGTTCTGTTTAATGTAACGCACTGGCTCCTTCCAATGAGCCACAAATGAGTTGGGCAACAGGATCCATGTTAAAGACCATAGGGCTGACAGGACTCCTGATACTACTCTCCTGGTGCGCGCGCTACAAGATTGGACAAGCACCCCTGGAAGACAGTTGCAAGTATACTTAACCCCAGCAACATGCCTTGACTCCAAGACAAGGTATAGAGGGAGGCAATAGCCCTCCCAAGCTCACTCTCAAGTCCAATTCTTGTTGATTTAAGCCAAACATGGCTGCAGTTAGGCAATATCTTTAAAATAACCCCAAATTATAAATATATGAATTTTAGGTTCTTTTATTTAATATTTAGCCAAGTTGATAGAAAACAGAACTGAGGAGCCTCCAGCTCCCAGTTCCTTCCCTATATACACATGCTAAAAGCTAAAATAAAATATAATATAAGCTTATGGTGCCATTGCCAACTTGAATGATGTTTGGTGTAAACTTTACAGCAGGATCGCAGAATCTTTACTCAATGGTTCCATGCCAGTTCCGATCCTCAACGGTTCTGCACCAGTTCCATTTTGAATCCCAATCGAACCGCGAAACTCCCAAGCACCCGTTTCATTCCATTCTCAATTTGAATCCAAATCAAATCTCAAAACTACCCATTTTACTCGTTTTCCGTTTTGTTCCAACTTGGACGCCCATCTTGCTCCCTGGCCTACTCCAAGCTCTGGCCCCTTAGGCGTCCTTGCCAGAACCAACGCCCCCTCCTCCTCCACATACAGACACAGCCTGCCCTGTCTTACCAAAGATCAGGGCAATGTGATGCTGAGGATAGACCTCAACCGTCACAATAGTACTATAAATATTACTGTCTGATTTATATAAAGTACTTTTTCAGCAGAATATATTGGCTATCTTATTTTATCTAAGTTCTTGTTTTATTCTAATTTACAAAGTCGTCCATTGCTGCATCTTATGAAGCCCCTGTTATCACACCTGACTGTAGCCTGTTACACTCAGCCACTATGTTGGCTCCCCACTTCTAAAATCTGTGAGTACGTGAGGTGGAAGTGAGACAAGGATAATCACCAGTTAACTCTATTGAACCTCCTTATATTGGGGTCTGACCTTGACCTTTGAGATCTAGTCCTGTCTGACAGAATTTTTCCAATATTGAGGTCCAAACTCGATCTATATGATCAAAAACTGTTTGACATAGATAACCAGAATGCTGTAAAATTCATAATTGCAGTTTAGTGTTTATCTTAGTTTTCATATGCTTGGAAATCTTCCCAAAAATTAATTATCTGGCTCCTAAAATTTTGTTTGAGAGGTAATAAGGATTAAATTATTTTTATCATATATTTTGGCTTTCCACTATTAAATTAATGTTGATATTTTCTGAATACACCACTCAAGGTGCTTTTTCTTTGAGTGAAGATTTTCTATTAAAAGTAAACCCTTTTAAGTATCCATCACCTGTGGCTTCAGTTGACTTGGAATTTTTATCAAGAGACGGTTATATTAAATCCTCCTTCATCCCAACAAAACTGGTGCTCCTGCCAGGTTACAATCAATTTCCTGGAGAGCTTTTAATTACAATTAATGACAAGGATTTGGCGTCAGAAACCACTTCAGATCATGATGCTGACCATCTTAGTGAAAGGGCGACCAATATGCAAATAATAGAAATGACACTGACTTGAAACCATTTATCACCTGCATCTATGGAGGTTCACTCCCACCCCTTCCATGAAACAGTATCAATTACAAGTCTCAGACTTTTCTGAAGCTCTCCAACTCCTCCTTTCTGGGGCCTTTGTCCCTGGAGGGTGCTCAAATAGAAGATGATCTCTCATGGTACTGGCCCTATATTGAGTTTAAATGACAGTTACTTGCTTGATGGAGAACAGATTATAGAAGGATGTTTGGAGCGGTATTTGCATCAATTCATACATCCACCCTTGTACCATCTATTAAAAGTAGCTGGGTTTATTATCAGAAACTACTTCAGCATTTGCATACATTAGGGACTTTACATTTGCAACTCCTTCAATTTACCAGTACGCTTCTGATTTTGTCAGTGAGAATGAAATGCCATCCTGAAAAATTGGCAATTCATCAATGAGATGCAAGTTGTGTTAACACGTCTTGTTAAGGAATCATGAGATTATTAAAAAGTAGATCTCCAATCATTTCAGTCAATTAGAAGTTATTGTTAATAAGCAGATAAGGGATTATACCACCAGAGTACAAACCTAAATTGA
The DNA here is from genome assembly GCA_022478985.1 of Massospora cicadina. Taxonomy (NCBI): domain Eukaryota; kingdom Fungi; phylum Entomophthoromycota; class Entomophthoromycetes; order Entomophthorales; family Entomophthoraceae; genus Massospora; species Massospora cicadina. The sequence continues at coordinate 134,585 of JAKSZP010001517.1, read as the reverse complement.
TAACTTTATGTCCTCTATGGTTGAACGCCTCCATTTCCTCAAAAAGTTAATTTATGATATTTGAGATACTTGGGACAATAGTCAATCCTCAGGACCGTTTGGGATAAAAAGTATTGATTGCCCTCCTGGAATGTCTGGAAAACCTGGGGTCCTTGGTTGCAACAGCATTTCCAGCTGATGTGGATCCCCTGGACCCCTGGGCCACCGGGCCACTGGGCCTCCCAGACATAGTAATGATCTTGAAATCCCTGATGATTGACTTCACTTGTAAATTCAGCAAATTCAAAACCTTGATGTCCAACTTGGACGCATAGCTCAAGGAGCATAACTCACTCAGGATGGAGTGCTTCTCCTCCCTGAAGTTTCTCTGGGAGCTCACCATGAAGCATCACATTTTTGGCTTATATTACCCACCAAAGTACAAGGCTTAGAGCAATAAATTCTCACCACTGAGAAAAATCAACTCAAACTTTGAAACATGACTACCAGCTTAAAAAGCAAAATTTGGCAGTTAACCCAGCTCTTCGCCACAAAGCCAGCCCTTTGGGCTGTTCATAAGCGAGTAGACTTAGTCTTTGAAAATGCAAATAAACTGCAAAATCAAGTGGATTCTCCTCACCTCCATGAAAACCCGAGATACCATTCCTTCCCCAGGTAAAGGAGTGCCCCCAGCGCCAATAGTACATCATTTGGCCTCCAACCCCTCAAATTAGCACTTTTAAACCCTTTATTAGAAAATAAGTACTCCAAGAGAAGAGAGCATATTCTCTTTTCTATACTGTTAGGAAAGTGCAATTGAGAAGTTGACTGATAATCAATGGTTTAAACACCTGAAAGATTGCCTTAGATAAGTAGCTTAAGAAATCTTGGTACCTCATCTGAGGAACTGCTATACCTGGAATGATGCCAAGGCTGCTCTGTTTCAGGACTTCAGGATTGACTTAACAAGATATAAACAGAAACAGACATTTATGGAATTCTACCCTTAATAGAGGAGAATCACTAATGAGCTTGTTCACTGATTTTATCTTGAGGATTAGAATTTTGTCACAGGTGACCATCTTACATTATACAATGCTATCACCGCCTCTATTTCAGAATTCAAAAAATATGCCTAATATTCTACTCTATTTTAAAGCAGTGAAACCCAATCTTACATCTCTTCTGCATATCAAAGAAGCCATCATGGAGCCTCCCCCTCAATATGTTTAGAACTACTAGGCCACCCCATACTGATACTAAGCCATGGCCTCAAGTATAAGCAGTTATGTCCTTAACTCGCCTACACCTGAGTTATTTTGCAACTATTGAAAGAAAACGGCCACTTCAATAAGTTCTAAAACAAACTTTGTAAAAGCAAGGCAGCAAAAGATCTGTCAGCATAGGACACTAGGCTCCCTCTGCTGATGACACTTAATTGCCTTAACCTTATAGCTTTATAGCCAGTACATCAAGTTGTTTTGTATTACTGCTTCTGCTGAAATTAAAGTACTCTTACTATTTGAGAAAAAAGGCCTTCAGCTTTCTTATTTTCATTGGTCAGTTACCTAATCAATTTATCGCTGTCAGCTCCTCTAGTGAGACTCAAGCATTAACTGACAAAACTTTTAAACATAATGTCAAGATTTCGCTAACTTCTTATGTCTCTGAATCTATTACCCCAAATACTCCTCTTCCAGTCGCTGAGGAGAGGTTAGTGAATTTTGTCCCATCAAGTCTCCTAAAAATGATCAAGCCTATCCTGATCAAGTAATCTCAGAAGATTTGATCTCTCAGAGATTGAAAAGATCTTATTGAAGGTGAGCCTTGACAGAACCTATAGTATTTAGTATTTCCAATAATAAAAATCAAACTATTATCTCGTGTTAAATACTATTTCATTTATTCACTACATTTATTTTTGGAGAGTCCACTAAAGTAACTTTGAGAGAAGATATGTCATTTTTTGAAGTGTGATTTGAAACTTTAAAAGTGGTGCTCACTACATGGGCCACTCTGAGTTATACACCAGTGAAAAAGTTGATAACTACAATGGCTTTTCCTTTTTGTCTAAAGAGTCTCAAGTCTACAATCAGAGCAGTATTTTGCACTGGGTTCGTTCTATTAGAATTAAAATTCCCTGAGTGCCTCTACATTTGAATTCTATGCCAATCTAGAAATCAATGGACCCAACTTATGATTTTTATGAATTTTTATAAGCAGCCTGTATCTTACAAGACACCATCCAGCGATTACTCAATGAGGTCTCTTTTTCAGAGACCGTTTTAATTAGTCTCAGGATAATACTGTGCCCTCAGCCACGAGGGATTTATATCAAACTTTCAGTTGCCCAGGGTTAGTACTAACCTTATTTATGTCAGTTCATGCATGTCACGTTATACCGCTAATAGAAAGTGATGGGAATCCATCATTAAGTGACATTCAATCTTTTAGAAGGACTGCAATCTTAAAAAATTTGTCTCCAAGTTTTCAACTCTACTTCCAGATTCATTCAGCATTATCACAAAGCCATTATTAGTAATCATAATATCATTAATGATGTACAGCAGCAAATCTCTCAACTGAGTCATGGAGTATCTAGATTCATGACTCCCAATTGGTGGTTTGTCAAATAACTTTCTTTTGAGTGAAGAAATAAGCTTACTCACTTTTTGAGACAAAATCAGGCAGTGGAGAAGGAAATTAGAAACCATCTCATCCAATTAGAGCAGTTATTCTCTGATTTTCAACCTCAAGTCTGCAATATGGATGGAATCCCCAGAGCTATAGGACCACTTGGGGTACCAGGCCTCATGAACCAATGGGTCCTCTTGGACCTTTTGGGCCCAGTGGCCTATGGGACCTAGAGGGCCCACAGGATCGTCTGTAGTATTTGGACCCCCCAGGCTAGGTGGGCCTCCTGGTCCAGTAGGACTACCTGGACCTCACGAACCCCTGGTGCTTTTGGGCCTCCAGGACCATTCAACTTAAGGGCCTGATGGCTCAGGTAGTTCTTCTGAGTCTAATCTTAGTTCCCTCTCTGAGATGATTTCACAGTTGCGAGGTCAAATTCACAAAGTAACCTAGGCTTATAACTTAACTTTTGATGGAACTCTATTGATCACTCTTGGCGCCCCAATCCTTAGCTGACAAGCTGAATAATCTGGGCAATTGGACTAAGGATAACAATACTTTACATCAAGACTGCAAATACAAGAGGAATCTGCTTCAAACTCAGGTTGATTCCTTGGAGCTTAAATTCCAGGAGCATCAAAAACAAATTTGGAACTAACCTGAAAGTTAGACGCCAAAGTGGGCCATTAGAAAAAACATCCATAATAATGAAATTTGCACTAAAGTGCTAATACGCACCCGCCATATTCTTCCCAAGCTTCTGACTCAATCTCTTATATCTCCACCCCAACATACCATCTTAGAGTTCATGTATTGACGGCAAATGTCCCTATGAGTTTTAAACCAATATTTAGGGATAAGAACTTTCCTGAAAAGATAATTATTGTTTCTTTCCTTTACCTCTACAAGAAAGCTCTATGGGAGGCAACAGACTTTCAAAAAATGAGTTACTTTTTTAATTGTCTTAGTTGGTTGGCTTAGGATATTATGGTCCCTCACCTCTGACTTGCGCTACCTGGTCTTAAGTTAAAGAGGCTCTGTTAAAAGAATTCAGAAGTGAGCAGACCCTATCTCCACAAAATCAGGAGTATATGGGAATACAGCCCCTTCAAATGAATCTATTTGGGATCTACACACCGTTTTAATTAGGAGGCGCAGACTATGGCCTGTGGTAAGTTGGATTTCAACAATGCCATTACCGCCATTATGTCAGCCCTCTCTTCCCAAACTCAGTTGCAAGTCTACCTTAATAGTATGAAGATAAGTCTTTGAAGCATCTTAACATTGAGGAGGCCTTGTAAGAATTGCCTCCTCAATTCATTAAGAAACCCCACATCTCAAACTCTCCTAAATTGAGTCGCCCTAAAGTGTATGACATACCTAAAAACTCTCAAACTATCCAATATACCTATTATCATCAATATTTTATTACTGAATTTCTCTGATCCAAGAAGAAAACGGAAGAAAAGAAAAAGGGGACAAAGCCAATAAGATCTTTCACCTTAATATCAATTTGGGTATATACTAGTGTGACCATATCTCTGTTAAGTATGATAAAGATAAACCATCTTCTCCTTAAGCCTTGCATATTTGTTGGTGCTACCCTCCTACTTTGGAAGTATGGTTACTTACATCGATATTTGAGTAATTCAAGTCCCCGTTAAGGCCATCATAGATACTTTATCTCTCAAAATGTAGCCTCTTCTTAGCTGACCAAGCATATCAAACTTATGCCCATCTTCCCATTTTGAGGAGTATGGGACTTCTGGGGCCCAGATTACGTAGTCAATTGGAGCTTTCTCGTCACTTCCCCTTGAAGATTAGTTGGTTAACTTTCTAGTACCTGCGACTGTTTTGGATAATTTAAGTTATGATAGTCCTTTATAGACTCAATTTTTGCAAGAATTTGACAGAATTATAAATTACCCTGATTCTTATTTATCCCTTTAAGAGTATTGGGTTCCATTACTTTTATCTGAGCATACTCTTATTCAACATACCAAACGTCAGGTTTATTTGCTGGAGGGGGCAAAAAAGTCTTATCTATATTAAATATCATGTCAAAGGACCTCAAGTAATATAGTTACCCAGGATGGCTGACATCAAAGAAGGTATGCCCATTTTCTCTCCTGATACCTTTATTATCCCTCCTAAATCTAATATTATTGTTGATACCTTTTTACACTTCGCTATCTACAAGGGTCATTTATTACAAATACAGGACGTTACAAAACCTTCTATCAAGGAGATTTTGCTTTGTCCATGGGTGTTGGACTACGCTTATTCTGGAATGCTACCCATCTTGTTGGAAAACCTTATCAATGAGCTTAAAACTGTAATTGGAAGACGCAATAGCCTATGTAAAGTGTTACCTCATTCACGGATTTATGAGGTTAATACTTTTATTAGTTTACAAGATTTTATACTTTAATTCTATTAGGAAATCCTTACTGTAGGTCCTGCAATTGGTAACCAGCTTAATAAAGACCATGAAAAACTAATGCACCAATTACTCGACATATACTCTGATGAATTTGCAAAAGCACGCCTATAATCTTGGCAAAATGAAGGAAATGACACATACCATTGAAACTGGGGAGCATCCTCTATTTGGGATAAGCCTTATTGAAAGTTGAAGGTAAGAGCCGCAGGGTACCAAGAAATTGAATCAATTATTGGAAACTGGGAGATTGAAAGCTTCAAATAGTCCCTAGGCCTCTCCGTTATTATTGGTGAAGAAGTATATTGGCTCTCACCAGGTGGTTATGGAATATCATAGGTTAAATGGAATCCTTCATTGAGATAGCTATCCTTTACTAAGGATCAACGATTCACTCCATCTGCTTGCTGGATCCATCTATTTTCTGCGATGGATTTAACATGTGGCTATTGGAAGATCAAGTTGGCCCCCAAAGATTGGGCCAAAGAATTCTTTGATTTCTAGTAAGGGTTTGTATGAACAGACCCATATGCTGCAAGTTTTGAGCAATACTCCAGCCACTTTTCAGAGGGCCATGGATGGAATGCTTGAAGACTAAAAACTGACTGCGTTTTAGTGTATTTAGTTGATAATAACGTGTCTTTAAAGATTTAGTTGAGCACTTGGACCCTTATGAGAAGTTTTTAGCTGAATTCAGAATTTTTTAATGAAGTTACAACCTTTCAAATACCCTTCTTTCAGAGTGAAATGGATGTTTTTTAGGGCATAAAGTTTCTGACTAAGGGATTTATCTCATACCAGACAAAATTAAGCCCATTAGCTAAATGCCTCCTATAGACCTTGCGTGACATATAGGCCTTCTTAGGGTTAATCAGATATCATTGACAACTTGTACTAAGTTTTCTTATTTGGCTGAGCCTTTATTCTATCTTTTATTAAAAGGGGTACCATTTGTATGGGGATCTTCTTAGGAGCAATCCTTCAATTCCTACAAACTGCTCTAATCAAAGCACCTTTTATGATCCACCCTTGCCTTTCCTTTTATTATGCACATTGATGTGAGTAATGTTGCTATTGGGGACATCCAGTCTCAATATAAATGGATCAAATTGACCATCCGGTGGCCTACTACAGCAAGACCCTATTCAGGGCCAAGCGAAATTATAGTTAAACCAAAAGGAGTGCCTCACTGTAATCATGGCGATCAAACATTTCTGACCCTTTAATATGGTAACCATTTCTCTGTTGTTACCAACCATTCTTCTCTAAGATGGTTACAAAATATGAAGGATCAAGCTGGGAGGTTGGCTTGCTTTGCCCTGAGATTAAAAAGTTATGATTTTTTTATTGTTCATTGTTCAGGAACCTAGCATCAAAATGCTGATGGCCTGCCCCAGATGCCTGTGTTAATTTTAGATCTCCAGAAGGAGGAGTAATTATATGACCTTAATGGCCGACCTAAGCTGTGGGATAAAGAATCTGAAGCAGATTGAGCCTACCTTAAGACCATTACCAAAGACAATAAAATCCAAAAGGATTTTTGTATAGAAGGTCACCTCTCAATGGTTGCCCTTTTTACATCCCAGCTCCCGTTTAAATCTCTATGGAAGGGCATGGTCAAGTGGGTCACAGTGGCCTTAAGAAGATTCAGTCATGTTTAAATCTAGATACTATTGGAATAATATAACCATTTCTATCATAGAGGCTCTTGATGTACGCCACACCTTTAAAAGTCAAGGAGCCTCTAATATATTTTTATCAACCTCAAATAATTTCACTGACAAAACTTTTATAGGTGAGCGTTGATGTTGTCAGGCCTTTGCCACAAGGGTTACATGGACACCAGTATATCAATATGACTGTTGACCATTTAACTAAATGAGTTGAGGCCATCTCCATTGCCATTCACTATGCTAAGATGACTGCGTTGTTTCTTTACATGTAAATTAACACGCTGCATGGATGTCTTAAGATCCCTATGTCAGATAATGGGACCAATTTAACCTTTCAACTTCTACAGGAACCATCCAAATCATATAAATACTATGTAATAGTTTGTCATCCCTTAATACCCATCTACTAATGGATTATTGGGCGGGTCAATGAAAATTTTGTCTCCATTTTGAGGAAAGTGGCCTCTTCTGATCCATCTCGGTGGAATTTTTACTTACCTAGTGCTTTATCCGCTTACCGAATGAGCTACCATCATGTTATTAAGATGTTGCCTTTTAAGTGTATCTATGGACAAGATCCCTCTGTTACCCTAGTGCTCATTTGATACTTTTTGAGAATATTTCCTAAAAATTCCAATTTAGTCGAGAAAATTCTGGCTAATGAGATCATTTTCATCCAGTATCAAGCAATGTAACTAATTGAAGTAACTACTAAAAAGAAGATTATGAGGAGAACCAACATAAGCCATTTACCTGAAGTAAGATCATAGACTATGTTGTGTACATAATTCATGAACTGGTGGGCGAATAAAGAAAATTAAAGCTAACTGATAAGGTTTTTATCAAGTTGTTTTCCAAAAAGGGCTTACTACTTGATTGTTCATGATGAGACTGGTATTGTTGTAAATTGTGTTCATCCTAGGTTTCTGAAGATTCACCCTCCTCCACGATTGAATCTTAGGGTGAAGTGTCTAATTTCTACAACTTATTCTATCCTTAAATCTATTACTACAAATATTCTTCTGTCAGTCACTGAGGTGGAAATTAGTGAATTTGGTTCCATCAAGTCTTTAAAACGATCAAGAATACCCTGATCAAGTAATCTCAGAAGATTTGATCTCTCAGAGATTGAAAAATCTGAGAAAGTCGAGCTTTACAAAACCTATAGTATTAAGTCTTTCCAATAAGAAAAATTAAGTATTTTTTGCGTGGTAAAAACTATTTTCATATACTCACTGCTTATATTTAAGGAGAGTCCACTAAAGTAACTTTGAGAAAAGAATGACTTTTTGAAGTTTAATTTAAAAACTTCAAAGCACAAAAAACTCCAAGCTTGGCTGTGCCAAAATCATCCACTTGCCTTGCTACAATTACCTAATAAAAGTTAATAACCATTAATTCTCCATTAAATCTTCAGTAGTACAAGTAGATTTTTTCTTTCATAAGAGTAATGTCTGGCTATATGTGATACATTCCACTGGTTAACGTCATATCCTTTTAACACATCCAGAAATCAAAATGGCTCCAACATTAAATCACAAAGCTGAATATAGGACATCAGGTATTAGTCTACTAGGGTATTGGGGCATATTTGCTTTACCCTCCAATTAAAGTAACTGTTAAAAAAACTTCTCTTTTGTAAGAAAACAGTAGTTATAAATTGCTTATTAGAACATAACTAATGCAGGAGTTCAGTTGCATTTTTATCACATAATAAAACCTTTCACTTTTAGGATATTAGATACCATTAATATTTGACACCCAAGAAAAAATAAAGGGCCCCAAAAATGAAGATGCATGTCAATTACATTACCTCTAATTGCAAAGTTGAGCAAAAACTTAGGGGAAAACTAAGTTACCACTTAAGGCTGTGGATGCAAAGATATGATTCCTCTTTACGCCCCCATCCTTTAATATACCACATGGCTAACAAGTTATCATGGATATGGGAACTAAGATTTGCATTCCGCCTAACCAAGTTTTGGAGTTATTGGGATTTTTTTCCACCTTTCCAGCAACCTAGAATACCTGTGGATCGCTAGGGATAATTTCCAATGGCAAATGAATTGTACATTAGTTGACCCCAATTTTAGGTTGAAAATGTTTGGGGGATTTTAGATAATTAGCTAGGTTCAAATCTGTCAAGGATCAATCAAGGTGGATGCTTATGATCTCATCAGGAAAAGTTACCAAATGAAATGGGTGCTTTTGATAGTTGATCTATGATATCAGGTGTACCAATTGGGATTGTCTGGGTTTTATCACTGGATGATTGGGAATCTATTGAGAAGGTGAAAGTATGATGCTACCTGCAGCTAGCTTATTGATCAGTTAGTTTGCGACCTGACATAAAGGGTTACAAGTATTATTATCTAAGACAGTCGCTCACCAAGTATGATTGGTTCACTGGGAATGAGTGGGAAACGTTAGGAACATAATAATTTGAAACTGTCCGTTTTAGGTATTGAGTATGTCTAATAAAAGAATCCTAACCAGATGGAGAAGACCATCGCTGGTGAGAAGTCATAGGGAAGTCCAATGGCAAAGACTGGTGTTTCATGGCTGAGGTGCCAACTGAGGGTTGGGCGACGTAATCTCTATAAATTCCCTAATAATTCACATTAAAAAAGAAGAGTTTTTAGTTAGATATAAATAATTGTTTTAAGTTCTATTCATCTTCAGGAAACTATTGCTGAGTATAATAATTGAGGACTCTTTTGTTGTATAAAGAGTTAGGATTGAGGATCCTTAGAAGAGAAGCTGAACTTAGAAGGAAATCTCTACAGACTCCATGTCATAAGATGAAATACCATAAACTTAAATATCTGAGAGTGAATCAAGTTAGGCGGATAAGGGAAGAAGTCCCTACAGTCGACATCAACAATATTTATGGAGAAGTTTAGGTCTGTGTTGGACCATAATGAGTTTTCTATTCAACTACAGATAATATCCATCATACGATTATCAATCAACTATCAACTACTATCAGACAACGCGAACTTTGCACACATTGAAACTGTGCAGTTAATTGTTGGGAGCTCGTAATTTGTGAAGAACACAGGATCATAACATTTAGTACTCATGATATGAGTAGCCAACTCCCAGTTTTTAACAATTGGTGCTCACTACAGAGGGTAGTTGAGTAGGATACACCATTATTAAGTTGTCATACAAGGATGAGTTAGAAAACTCTAGATGGAGTTGGAGACCATCAACAAGAATGCATTGCATTCTGATGATCACATAGAGTTTAGTGTCTTGGAGGAGAGAGTTACCAAGAGTAAGAAAGGTGTCAAAGATTTCTCCAATTTCAGCCATGAAATTCTAGGGAAGGTAAGTCATTAAAAAAGAAAGAAGGAAATCTAGTTTGAGAAGTTTTTTTCTTAAAACCGAATGTGAAGAGGATTGCATTTATTTGCAACTATTCAGTGAAGACATAGAGCGTTTAATGAACCATGTCAAAGAGTTGAAGACTTATAGATGCGAATGTGAGCCCTATGCAGTGATGTAAGAGAGTGTCTGTAACTCTCCTGTTCCCAGCGTGGTAGTGCTTAGAGCACAGGGCCAACTCTAGGGAACTAGCCATTAATACAAAAGTTATTAGAGCCCAGCAGAGGGTGCTGGAGAAATAACAACTTAAGTAGAGAAGTGCGATCTTGGTAATACATAACACACCAAAAGCGATGAGGTGCATAAAGGGAAAGGGGGTAAACGTTTCATGTTGGAGGGTTCCTGGGCGAACCAACGGTGCACTAGAGGATAGCTTGATTGTATTTAAAATGGCAAGGTTAATGGAGCGCAAGACCTCATTGAAGAAGTTTGCGCACAGGATCATCCAAAATATCATAAATAAAATAAAAACAGAAGATTTTACTGGTAAAGTTAACCAAGAAGGATTTTGGTCACAAAAATCAAATTTAAGCTTTGTTGGGGTAATTTGGGGTCTGCTGAAGCAGTCTCAAGCACCAATTCACCAATAGGCAAACACTCCCATCTGAATTGGTAGAATACACTGAAACCAACAACATTTGCATAAGCGATTGAAGTTGGATCGAACCCAAACGCATAATTTTGCAAATAGAATGGGTTTTGAAACCCTGTTCCTCAACTAAATGAATTGAACCATCCATGTCAATTGAATAAACTGTCCGTTTTAATGCCAGGGCCAACGCAAGGGGCAGGCATTAGGCACCTCACTAGTACTAACCTGGGCATATTTGGCTTGGACCCAGCGTTGGTCTAGTATGTGCTTGAGGTCAGGGAGGGCCTGAAGCTTCACAATCTGGGCCTCCTGCCGCCCACCTTATCATTGGGGTTTGTGCCCACTATCATGTCATCTAACCATGACATTAACCTCTACTCCTGATGGGGCTTAACCCCCCTCCGGGGGCTTGCGTTAATAAAAGTTCTTGTGGGCTGGGGCCAACTTCATTGCAGCAACGGTCAGTTTGGGTTGAGAACCAGCGGCCTGGGGGAAACTCTTATAGAAGGCTTCAATCAGATCTTGGGCATGCACACAGTTGCGCGCTGGGATCCAACTGTCCTCTGCAGCGTCAAAACCCTTCCAAAACACCAGGTACTCAAGTCTTCTTTTAATATGGCGGAGGCTACTATTTCCTCCACTTCCCACTCTGGTGCTCATCCACGAGATAGGACTCAGGGGTTTCTGGTGGGGGGCCCTCAAACAATGTCAATTTGTTCTTATGAAAGACAGAGAAGATCTGAAATGAAGAAGGAAGATCTAACTGGTATAAGGCATGGCCCACCTTTCTAACAATGTGGTAAGGGCCAATCCTCTTTATTCCAGATTTTTGCATGACTGCTTGATAGGGATTTTACTAGCATCAAGCATCATGAGATTCCCTTCCTTGTATGCTGGACCCACTCGGAACTTACCATCAGAATTCTCCTTATGTTGAGAATTTTACATTCTCCATACTAAGTGACTCCATTAGTGTGCCAGGCCAAACAGTATGAAAACTGCTGGCCCTTGCTTTTTCACCATCATTGGTGACCTTTCCTTACAGGGCTGCAGGCAACTCCCCAAACCAGCTGGACACCAACTTCATTTTGGCAGATTAGCCCCTCTTGGTGGACACCGGTGGTTCACCCCATCCTGGGCAGTCTGACTCCTTGCTCCTCCACCTCATGGCTAATCCCAACTTGTCCATCGTTGCTCCACTGATGGGCTAGTTCCCACAGTTGATCTGTAAATTTAGGTTGGGAGTTAATCACACCGACCACTCCAGGTGTGTTCACCCAGCACCTAACCTCTGGGGATCTTCCGTTCCTCCTCCACCAGCCAAGCTGAAGTACAACCACTTTAAAACTAGCAGAGGTAGGTATCCATAATCTATTAAATAAAATAAGATTTAATTTAATTTAAAGATTATAAGGTTGGAAGATCCCCAGAGGTTAGGTGCTGGGTGAACACACCTGGAGTGGTTGGCGCAACCAACTCCAATCTGGAATTACATATCAACTTTGGGAACTAGCTCAACCAGTGGAGCCAGCGATTGACAAGTTGGAATTAGCCATGAGGTGGAGGAGCAAGGGGTCAGACTGCCCAGGATGGGGGTGAACCACCGGTGCCCACCAAGAGGGGCTAATCTGCCAAGGTGAAGTTGGTGTCCAGCTGGTTTGGGGAGTTGCCTGCAGCCCTGTAAGGAAAGGTCACCAATGATGGTGAAAAAGCAAGGGCCAGCAGTCTTCATACTGTTTAGCCTGGCACACTAATGGTGTCACCTAGTATGGAGAATGTAAAATTCTCAAAGCTGATGCTTACTACAGGGGTTTTGTAGGCAGAAGATGGACAACTTTTCAGATAATTCTCTATAAATCAACTGATTAATCCTCCAAAACTATCAACCCTTGAGATTAACTTCTGATGGTAGAAAATGTCTTCATCTCAATTAATCCCCAGCAGTGTAACCATTCACAGATTGGCAACCATCCTCATGTGTTAGGAACCATACACAGATGGTTTGGGGCCATGTTACCTGATTACTATTACTAGCTACTGCCAAAACAAGCGTTAAAATGCTTCAGTAGCTTCGTTAAAATGACCCTAATCGTTCAGCACCTCTGCTGCAACAATTTATTATAGCTATCTGACTATCAGCAATTATGCCCTCATTGAATTACCTAATTAACATTGTTGGGTATGATGCCTGACAAAATATTAATCAAAACAATTGTTGGATTATGTCCTTTTAATGAATTTCAACTATATATTTATTTGGGGATGTCCCAAACAAAATAGTAATTGGATCTCATCATTGAATTGGGTATTTTGATTAATTATGACTAATAATTTAGTTGGGAGTGATTCTCAACAAAATATCAATCAAAACAATCGTCAAATTATGTCCTTTAAAAATTTCAACTAAATATTTAGTCAGGGATGATCCCCAACAAATAGTAACTGGATCTCATCATTGGATTGGGTCTTTTGATTAATTATGACTAATAATTTAGTTGGGGATGATCCCCAACAAAATATTAACCAAAATCAACTGTCAGATTATATACTTTGATATTTATAATTAATAATTTAGTTGGCAACCATTGCCAAACAATCTTTTGCTTTAACAACTGTCAATTTTTAATTGGCAAGCAAGATGGATAATGTGGTTAACCAAATTTCTCAACACCTTTTATAAACTTGCATTGCCGCCTCCAAACTTTTAGAAACCCCATGATGGACCTTCTTGATAGTCTTGGCAAAGTCCACCACCACTTCAACATTAGATCCACAGCTAGGCTCCATGTTAAAGGCAGGGTAAAACCATGGTTGGCAAAAAAGAGGAACAACTGATTGAAGGATGAAAAGTGTTGTTGTAGCTAAATTGGGCCATAAGAGAATGAGAAACCCATTCTGAATAATCTGCAGAGGTGTAACACCGCAGTAATTGTTCCAAGCACTGGTTCAATTGTTCAGTCTACCCATCTGATTGAGGTTGATAGGCAGTTGAACAGCAAGGGCAAATCTGAAGAGCCTTACACAATTCTTCCCAAAAGACGGAGGTAAACTGGGGGCCCCAGTCACTGATAATTTTTTGGGGAACCCCATGGAGCCCAAAGACATGGTTGAAAACGAGGTTAGCCATCTCAGTCACGGTTATTGATGTTTTTTAGAAACAAAGTGGGCGAACTTTGTAAACTGGTCCACCACCACCATGATGGCATCATAACCATCAGGGACAGGTAATTCCGCAATATTAACCTTTGACAAGGAATTCCAGGGACCTTTTGCCTTCTGGAATGGTACCAACAACCCTGCTAAAGGTTGACGATCTGGTTTAATTTGGTTGCAGATCAAGTACTCTTTACAATACCATCCCATCTGAGCAGGCAAGCCCTTCCAGTTGTAGGTGCTTCGTATTAACTCCAAGGTCTTTGCTTTACCAGGATACCAATGGTGAGTAAATTATAGTGGTCACAGATAATTACAAGCAGTGGTCCAGCAGGAACCCATAGGCGCCCCTGAAACTACACCATCTCATTCTTCATGTGATCACCCCTGGATAGGTCCTCTTGATTCAAAGCACTCTTAGAAAGTACCATAGTATATTTGGCTGACAGCGGCTGAGAAAGGACTACCTCTCTGAGCATACTATATTGTTCCACATTTCCCAGAGGTGCAATTGCTAGCCCGTTGGCTGAGGAAGAGGGAAGTTGAGACACAAGTTTATTTGGAGGAATCATCGCCTGGGTGTTCTGGACCTCTACCTCCTTTGGATCAGGAGCTAAAGCAGGGTGCGGCTTAAAGCATTTGCCAAACCATTATCCTTGCCCTTGGTGAATTTGTAAGAAAAGGAAAATTGGGTAAGGGTCTCATGCCAATGGTTCTGCCATGGGGTTAGGACATAAGGAGCGCGGTAGTACACCAAGGCACGGTGGTCTGTAATTACCCAGAAAGGTTGGGATGAGCCATGCAAGTGGTGACAGCAATAAGTCAGCGCCTCCACCACTTCTAGTAAAACCTTGTCATAAACATCGTGATTCAACTCAGCCAAAGACATTTTACCTAGAAAAATATCCCACCGGATGCTCTATCCCATATTCGCCTACTTGTAACAATGCGGCTGCTATAATGAAGTTGGAGGAATCAGAAGACACAATGAGCTCCTTTGAAGGGTCGACATGGTGAAGGACTAACGTTGACAACAGGGTGCACTTCACTGCTTGGAAAGCATCCATCAAAATGCTGGACCACTAAAGCATCTTGGCACCGCTAGCCTTATATAAGGGTGCTGCCACCTCAGAAACATTGGGCGTGAACTTCTTGAGGAATGTACACGTCTCCAAGAAAGCTCCTCAATTCCTTAATTGAGGTGGGAGTGGGCCACTCACGAATAGCCTTCTCCTTGTCTATGGTTATCATGTGTCCTTGGTCAAACACGACGTTTCCCAGAAAAGTGACCTGAGGCTATAAAAATTTACACTTGCTAAATTTTCAGCGTAAGGCTGGCTGCCTTTAACCTCTCCACCACTTGCCGAAGGTGTACTGCATGGGACTCCAGATTAGGGGAAACACCAGGATATCATCCATGTAGGCAACCGCGAATACCTTTAACAAGTCCACTAAAGCTGCATCAATGTGGCGTTGAAAGATAGCAGGGGCATTCTTAAGCTCAAAGGGCATGACCTGACTTTGGAAAATCCCTTTTCTAGTACAGAATTCGGTTAACTACTCTTGTCCCTTTTTAATCCAAATCTTATTGAACGCATTGAGACAATCCATCTTGGAAAAGACCTTAGCCTTCTCCACATAGCGCGCAATCTGAGAATCCAAAGGGATGGGATTAAGGTCTAATACCGTAACTTTGTTGAGGTTCCCATAGTCTACGCATGGGCATGGAGTACCATCCACCTTCTCAACAAAGAGAAGTGGGGAGCAAACAGGGGGGGTATGATGAAAAATCGCGCCTTTGGCTAACTGCTCTTTCACCCACACATCTAACGCCTCCTCCTCACGTAAAGTCACTGGGTAAATGGGGGAATGTATCCGCACCAGATCCAGTGAGCTTGAATTCACAATTATACTTGGAATGATCAGGTAATGTGTCAGCTGATGCAGCATGAAAGGAATATTCCAAACCCTCTAAATAAAAAGGTCTGGGCATCTCCACGGTTGGCTGCCACATAGAAGCAAGGCTAAGAGTGTGAAGGTGGGCCCATTGAGGCAATTCGCCCTAGGGCATTATTCTCCAATAAAGGAACAACTAATGTGCAACCATTCTTTAACGTACTAGATAGGTATTCTCTTTCAGGTTGGTTCTAACGTCAAACTTCCGCCACAACTCCACACCCAAAAAGATAGGGTACAAAAGTTTTTGATAACTTGGAAGTATCAGACAAGTGGTACTTGCCAACCTGATAGTCCACTGTCTCAATGATCTTCATAGTGGGAATACCTTAGGATGCCCCTACTTTAACCATACCATCTGGCAAGTAACTCAGCCCAAGGTAGTCGGCTAGGCTCTGGTCCATAAAGTTTTCAGAGGCGCCAGTATCCACCAGAATAGTGGTGCTAAAGTTTCCTAAAGGGGAGGAAAGGATAGAAATCAATAGAAAATACCCAGAATGGTCTTTATTTATGGTAGAAAATGACAACACTTTACTAGAAAATTCTTCCTCTGGCTCAAGCAAGCCATCACTTTTTGGAATCATAGAAGGGGGAGGGAAGTTGGCCACTCTTACTACTGAGGCCACATACACCACCATGCCTTCTTCAGGTGCATATACTTTATCATATTTAAAACGAAGTTCTTTCTCCAATTCCTGAGTGCCACAGATCATGGTAGGGGTCAAACGAGGGTTCTTAGGGGTAATTTGATATACTGGAATAGGGTTCTCATCCGGGCCATAAAAGCTTATAAACGGCTCAGAGATATGGATAAGGTTTTCATCATAAAACGCGTTTTTAGACGCGAATGACCCTATTCCCCTAACCACAAAGGAATGCCTGACTTTATCTAAGGCCGTCACCTCAGGCCCATCTGCGCCAATACTAGCAGCATTGTCTGAACGCAATGCTAAAGTAAAACCTGTTTAGTTAAATCGAATTTTGTAATTTTGGTGGAAAGTTGAGGAATCATGACTTTTGTACTAAGAAGCGTCCATATCCACAAGGTATGAGCACGAAGGGTGGGTACTTTACAATTGGAGGCAACCATAATAACGCCAAGATGCTCCAACCTTCAGAGAAAGAGGAAACAGTGGTGCGACTGACCACAGCTGAAGCCCACAGCCAGCGCCCACCATTTATACTTTGGAAAAGTCCCACATGGAAAAAGTTCGTGCAAATAAAATTAAAAGGTTAGGTGACTAATGTAAGGAGAGTGTCTGTAACTCTCCTATTCCCATCGTGGTAATGCTTAGTGCACAGGGTCAACTCCAGTGAACTAGCCATTAATAAGAAAGTTATTAGAGCCCAGCAGAGGGTTCTGGAGCAATAACAACTTAAGTAGAGAAGTGAGATCTTGGTAATACATAACCTACCAAAAGCGACGAGGTGCACAAAGGGAAAGGGGGTAAACGTCTCAGGTTGGAGGGAGCCTGGGAGAACCAACGGTGCACTAGGGGATTACTTTATTGTATTTAAAATGGCAAGGTTAATGGAGCGCAAGGCCTCATTGAAGAGATTTTCTCACAGGATTATCCAAAAATAAAATAAATAAAACGTATAAATGGGAGCTTTTATTGAAGAAGTCGACCAATAAGAAATTTTGGTCACAAAAATTAAATTTAAGCTTTGTTGGGGTAATTTGAGTCTGCTGAAACAGTCTCAAGCACCAATTCACCAATAGGCAAACACTTTCATCTGAATTAGTAGAATTAGCGAAACTGACTTCACTCAAGTAATTAATTGAAGTCGGATCCAACCCAAACGTGTAATTTTTTTAAATGGAATGGGTTTCATAACCCCGTTTCTAAACTAACTAAATTGAATTATCCATGTTAATTGAATAAACCGTCTGTTTTAACGCCTGAGCTGACTCAAGGGGCTGGGCGTTAGGCACCTCACTAGTACCAACCTGAGCATATTTTGCTTGTACCCAGCGTTAGTCTACTGTGTGCTTGAGGACAGGGAGGGCCTGAAGCTTCACCTTCTGGGCTTCCTGCCACCAAGGCTTATCCTTGGGGTTGGTGCCCACTATCATGTCATTTAACCATGACATGTGACCAACGTTTAAGAAAGGACCCCAAGAACTCCAGTTTGGATATCAATTATTCCAAGGAATATACTGATTGCATTTTCAGCCCTTTAAGAGATGACTTCCAAAATCACTTTTCAAAACAGTTGATTAGCTAAACCAAAAGTAGTGGCTAAAGAAACTTCAAAGGATTTTAGAGCTACTCCAAAATTACCCACATTCTATAGGGATATTACCCCTGCACTCTTATATAAGTTTGATATGACAATTTTGGTACAGCAAATGTCAAAAAGCTTTGATGGTGATGACTGTTTGGAAACTAACTATCAATATTGGTATTAATGAATCTATAGGGGTCAGCTGGTCATACTTGGAGGCCAAGGCTGCCATAATGAAAGAATTTGGAAGTACCACACATATGTCAAAATGCAAACAGGGTTTTATGAGAATCAGATTCCACAAAGATAAGTCCTTAGTTAGTTTCGCCAATCAATTTTACCAAAAATTCACAGATTTTGGTCCGTGCAAAAATACTGGATGATTTTGACGCACAGATAATGTTGCAAATGGCCCTCTGGCCCTATCACAATTTACATTGAATGATGTCTTCCATGTTCATAACTGAAATTACCACCTCACAGCTGGTGGATCATTTGAATATACTAGATACCACATTTGATGCCATCATAGAAGCTTCAATCCAAGTCCAGTTCAAAATAAGAATCCTACAAAGGAGACTGAGAGTGCTATTGAGTCCAATAATTCAACCATGTCAGGACCTAAGCCCAAGCAGTTCAAGCGGAAAGATAAGAGGAACAAAAGCTGTTATCAGTGCGGAGTAAAGGGACACTTTACTGTTCAATGCAAGAAGTCAAAAGACAAATTAACGTGGTCCAGGCAAACCATGCCAAACTCATACAGGAATCAGGAAAAGAGCCCTTGGCCTTGATGGGGAACAGTTTAGAGCTGCGGTTCAACCTGTTCCCCCTAATATCTTAAATGAAGAAAATTTACATTAGTAATCTATTTGTTGATGAGGATGTGAGGGACCAACTTTATCAAGTGGGAAATCTAGTTGTCAATGCAAAAACCAGATCCGGAGTGAAGGTGATTGACCCAAAAAATCAAGATTTTTGCTCGCCCATATGCATGACAACTAGGAGACAAGATTAGAGCTGTGGAGAATCTGGAAGATCTGGCCAAGGTCAGATAAGATGTGGCAAGTCTGTCAATCCCCCTTAGTGCAATTAAGAAATTGTTTCCTGAACTAATGGTGCAAATTATTCACACCTTTGTTATAATAAAAAATGCCGCTATACACTCAGTAGATATAATCTACAATACTATGATGTTTATATATTGATATACTGGTTAATATAGTACAGGTGCAGGTGATAATTGACAGTGGAGTGCCTATTAATATTGTATCTACCAAGCTGGTGAAGAAGATGAGAATCTCGCCTTAAATATAGCATAAGAAAGAATATGGTACCGGTGGGCTGATTACAACCATATCCTGTGAAGCTTATAGCACTTTACCACTCAAATTTGGATCTTTAGTTGTATTTGCCCCTGATATAGTTTTGGCCAACCAAAAACTATGATATTCTAGTTGGGACCAAGTTTCTAAGAAATTATGGAGTTAAATGTAACTTTAAAGATAATTTGTAGTCCTTTTGGGTCAGACACTACCTCTAGTCTATCAGAGAGATGAGGAAACTTCACTGACTATTAGAAACAAATTCCTCAAACTGATCTGCAAAGATGACATTGTTCCAATTTGCTACCAATTGTTGGGCGAAAATGGAGAGAAAAGCTGACGGAAATTTTAGAAAATCAGGAACTTCCATTGTGAATCAAGAATTTGAGAGCCATACCGTTGGGATTGCAAAGACATAGTTGACACGGGATTTATATTGGAAATACCCAAGTTGCTGTATGGAGAAGTTTTTAGCCCCTGGAAGAAGTCCAAAGTAGAGCCTTGGGGAGCTATTGAGATAGTTATGCTAGGCCATGGAGAAATTTGAGTTTTCCTGGAAAATCAAAGTGAAAAATGATAAAGTTCGAGAAAAATAGGATCAATTCGTTTGTTCGTCTGATCATGATGGCGGGATTGAGGAAGTAACATAATTTTGGGACCCTCAATGAGATGAGATTACTGGCAGAGGTGACTGAGTGCATCAAACTACAGGTTGATCGAGAGCAACTCAATGATTAGATGGAAAGACAGCAGAAGGAAGTTTTTGAACTATTTGAGAGTTTTTTATATCTGCCCAGAATACCACAATTTGGGATGTGCGAGGAATTTCATCCATAAAGTTGATACTGGGAAAAATTTGTTGCAAATGATAAGACTGATTCAATATTTGAAGGCCACTGGGCGGTAGTAGAAGAAGAGATCAGAAAATTAGTGAAGCATATTCTCAATTCCGTTGTTGAGTCCCTGGGTGAACCCTATCATGATCATGAAAGAATAAGGATGGCTCTACTTGGGTGGTGATCTATTATCAGAAGCAGAATAAAACAACAAAGAAGGATTCATATCCACTGCTATGAATTGCAAGTGCATTAAATCGATTGGGAGAAGCAAAGTTTTCTCCACTATGGATCTGATATCAGGATATTGGAAAATTAATTTGCCAACGGAGGACCAAGAGAAATGAACAATCATCACCGCGCAGGGGCTGTATCAACCAACTAGGATGCTCAAGGTCTTTGTAATGCACCTGCGACGTTCCAGAGGGCCATGGACGCCATATTAAGTGACTTGAAGTTGTAATGTATCCTGATGTACTTGGACGATATAAATGTGTTCAGTAGGACATTTACTGACCATTTAAACCACATAAAGAAGTCTTCTAGAGACTGTCTGCAGCTTCCTGAATATTAATTTGAGGAAGTGCTACTTCTTCAAGAAAGAGCTGAAATATCTGAGATTTATTACTATCTCTAGTGGACTGCAGCTGCAAGCTCATAAGAATGAGGACATAAAGAGGATGGCCATCCCAAGAAGTGTCCAAGCTATCCAGGTGTTCCTTAGAAATTGTCAGATACTACCAAAAGTTTATATGGGATTTTATGAAAATCGCTGAGCCCCACTTTCATTTTCTTAAGAATCTAAAGAAAGGATTTATTTATAATAAAGAGGTCCAAAGTTCTTTCAATGATTTACGTTGGTATTTGATAGATCTTTTAATAGTGAATAATCCAAATTCAATTGAGAAGTTATAGTACAGACCTATGCTTTGTTAATGGCGATTAGAGCCATCCTGAGTCAAGTAGATGAGTTTAGGGACAAGCATCATATAGCTTATGTGAGCAGGATGCTATTAGTAGCAGAATAGAATTACACCATTACTGAGCGTGAATGTCTTGTGTTAAATTATGTTTGTAGGCAGTTTTGGGTATATATTCCTGGAACGCACTTTAAAGTGGTGATGAACCACTCTTCACTGCATTGGCTGCATAATATAAGAGAACAAGAAGGATAATTGGTCCGATGGGCATTAAAGCTTCAGGATTATGACGATGAAATAGTTCACTAAGTGGGATCTTCTCACCAGAATGTGGATGATGTAACAAGGTTACCAATGGTCCAAGTGGTATACCAATAGCGGACGAGCTGTTCCAGAGAATAGTTAAAGGAGAAATCAGAAAAAATCCCCAAGAGGTGCAAGCCACATTTCAGAAAGAGATGGAAAACACCAAGGCTAAAAATGGACAAGTGTTTAAGATGATTGACGGAAAATGATTACAATCCAAGACCATCAGAGCAAGTGGCAATCATTCAAGCTGCGCATAAGGTTGTCAGGCATGGAGGCCTGAGGAAGATGACTGACCACATTCACCAGTACTATTACTGGAAGTATATCAACTACAATGTGGCTAATTATCTGGCTTGGTGTGTGGAGCGCCAGATACACAAGCCTCACAAGAACATGACCAGGTATTGACTGGTCCTCCCTGGATTTTCCTGGCATACTGTGTCCATCAATGTGATGGGAATATTAACCATGAATACAGGGGGAGTCAAATAAATAACAGTTGCAATTGACCATCTGACTAGATGGGTCAAGATGAAGGCCCTGGAGAAAAAGGATGCTACAAAAACTGCAAGGTTTATAATGTATCAAGTTGTATACAGCCATTGATGCTACAAGTATTATTAAGTGACAATGAAACGAATTTAATGTCCCATTTGATCCCAAGGTTGAATGAGATAATGTGGATTTGGGGAGTCATGTCAATGCCTGACTGGATGGAGACAAACGGACTGGTATAACAGCTTAATGTAATGCTGGCTTTGACGCTGTGGAAGCTAATTGCAGGGAGAACTTCTGCATGGGGAAAATACCTCAGTTTGGTGATGTTTTCATATAACATAAGTCACCATATGTTAATGGTTTAAACGCCATTTGAATTATAGTATGGAAGGAAGGCCAAGTTACCGCCAATTCTATATTTGGTGGTCAAACCAACATTGGTGATGAGTGCCAAGCAATTACTGCTCCGAATTTGAACATCCTGATTGAAATGCAATTGCAAGCATTTGATATGACCTTGACGAAGAGAATCAAGGACAAAACGACGGACAATAAGAACTGACTTGTTTTATCAGAATATCATGTAGGCAATAAAGTCGCCTATTGTAATACAAATGATTTTGGAAGAAGAAACAAGTTGTATGCAATGTGATCAAATCCGTTTGATATTATTGTCAAGGTAGCAACAGAAGCCTATTCCATCAAGAACCTCTTGGATGAAAAAATTGTGAATATTGTATATGTTAAATATAAAGCAGTGGATTATAAAAAAAAAAAGACAATTCCTGAAGGACCACTGAACAATTGATATGGTTATGTCCTGAGAATTTTTGGTTAGATCCTAAAAAAGGGGACTGCTAAACCAAATTAAACGGATTTTGTCATAGAAAATAAGACCATTGAACCATGGAAAACTGGTAGTTCAAAGTATACCCAGGAAACAGTTTGGGGTAATAAATAAAGAAATGTACCGCTGAACTGAGTGAAGGTCATTTTCTATAGAAAAATAAAATAATAATAAAAGATTAAATAAAATATGGGGAAAAAAACTTTAAAATGCACATAAACAGGCATATATTTTTATAATTTGCTTACGGTTATCCTTGACTCTAGGATGATTTGTTTATGTCACCTCTTGGGGGAGGGAGGATGTATAACAGTAGTGAACTTAACCATCAAAATCTATGCAAAATTGGACACTAGAAAGGGCTATACCTACTCAAAGCCAAGTTCACTGTCTGGAGGCTGATCCCTGCAAGACTGCAACAAGGGGAAGATAGATGGATATATTGGTACTTGCCAACTGCAATACCCCATAAGGGAGGGAAGCAACAGAACAAGAAGAGGCAGTTGGCAAATAACCCTGAGTAATCATAATATGGCAAAGGAGCCAGAAGATTGGTCTTGAGCACTTGACAGGCTTTGTCAAGAACATTGGACATATGAGAAAGCATTGTGCAAGGGATACTAGTAAAGGTTGCCAAAATATGCCCCAAATTAAAGCCATAAAAGGAAGTTACTGATTGGATTCACCAGACATGAGATAGTTATGCAAGGAGTGGACGGCATCCTTAAAATGACGATTATGAGCCACATGAATGTGAGTGCATAATGAGTGATTAAATTTGGGAGAGGATAGAAGCTTCGTACCCAAATTCAAAGAACTTGGCTGTCAAAACAAAGCATAGGCTGTAACGTCTCAATCTAGGACGTTTGTAAGATAAGAGGGGTTCAGAGCTAAAAAAAGCCTTGGTCACTCAGGTCCTCAATTCTGTTATGAGAGCTCAAAATGTTTGTGATTTCCAATGGACAGTTTGGTTAAAAAGAACAGCTGGTTTATATAATTAGCCAAGTCAGAAAAAACTCTAGAAGCAAGTCAGATCCAGTGAGGAACAATTGATCAATATTGAAGTGCATTGTTTCAGGATGTTCCAATGATGATAGTAAGAGTATCTGCAAAAGGAGCCAAATTCAGGAGAATATTATGATCTGATTTATGAATTACCAAAAAAGGAGGATTGGCTGAAAATCTGAGAGATAATTGCTACTCTGGATTTGTCAGGGTTGGATACATTTTCTGGTAGTTCTGCAGAAGGACTGCCTACAGGTATTTGACTATGAGAATGTGTCCTAGGGGGACCATAGAAGAGACTTCTTCGCGCAGATTGACTCATAATTTGGAAGTTCCAGCATCTTTATCAAACGGGCTATTGAGCAGTTGCTGGTACCAAGATTCTGAATTTGACATATGAGCTGGACATGAGAGGGGATGTCAGACTTTTTTATAATAGTTGCCATTATTCACTTTGTTATCAATTAAGCTCTATTCTGGTAAAAATTATTCTCAAAACTAATGAGATGAGCTCTTCTGAAAGGAAAAAAATGCAAGGATGGTATGAGCTAAAGAAGTTATTAAAGAAAATTATAAGAGTAAATATCATTGAACATTCTTAACTATGCCATGAGATCTCATCAATAACAGTGAACTCCTGTTGAGAACGAGGAGGAAGATCAGGAAATCAAGGATGCCAGAACAAGAACCTGAATATGACAATGGGTATATTCCCAGACCGGGGGAAAACCAAATTTCCAGGACTAGCATTGTCATGTGTAAATCAATCATCCTGACATGACACTGGGTCATGGGACCGCGCTTTTAGGAGGCAGTAGCAAGAAGAAAATGAAGAGAACTGAATGTTTAAGGTTGTACTGAGCAGTTTGAGTGCAGATTAGCTGTGCTCCATTAGTACTAAAGAAATTTGACTTGGTGTCTGAGGTGTTGGTCTACTGTCCTGATCCTATTCTTTCTGAAAATCTAGGAAAGAGGGGTATTTTTTGGAATTTTTGCCCACTTTTCCAGCCTCCTAGATTACCAGTGGTTTGCTAGGGGACTTATTCCGGATGAAAAGTGAATTAAATATAGGTTGACCCCATTTTAGGCTGATAATGTTTATGGGATCTTAGGTAATTCGCTAGGTTTGGATCCAATAGGATTGATCCATGTGAATGCTTAAGATCTCGCCGGGCAGAGTTGCCAATGAAATGGGGCATCTGATATGGATCAATGATTAACTATCACGTACCAATTGGGATGGGTAGGGTTTCATCACTGATCAAATTGATTTTCATTTAGAAGTTGCAAGGCGAGTGATGCCACTTGCAACTAGCTAATTGATCAGTTAGTTCACAACATGCCATAATAAGTAACAAGTCCCATTACCTAAGCTGGTCGCTCACAAAATATGGTTGGTTTGCTGGGATCAAGTGACAATTGGTAGGGGCACGTTTTCTGACTCTGTCAATTTTAGGCCTCTAAGGTGTCCAACAAAGAAATCCTAACCAGATATAGAAGACCATCGCTGGTGAGATATCAAAGGGAATTTTTCTGAAATTGCTGCCGTTTTATGGCTGAGGAGCCAACCAAGGGTTGGGCGCCGATTTTTCTATATAAATCCCTGTTAAAATACATTAATAAAAAAGAAGAGTTTTTAGTTAGATATCAATAATTGGTTTAAGTTCAATTTATCTTTAGGAAATTATTGCTGCGTATAATAATTGGTGACTCTTTTGTTATGTAATTAGTAATGATTGAGGATCCTTATAAGAGAAGCTGAACTTTGAAGAGAATCTCTGAAGAATACATTTCATAAGAGGAAAGGTCATAAAATTCTGGATCTGAGAGTGGATCAAGTTAACCGGATAAGGGATGAGTCCCTACAGTTGACATCAACAGTACTTTATGGAGAAGTTTGGGTCTAGTGTTAGACCACGATGTGTTTTCTATATGACTACAGATAATATTCGTCATACTATTATCAATCAACTCTCAACTACTATCAGACAACGCGAACTGTGCACACATTGAGCCTCTACAGTTAACTATTGAGAAATTTCAATCAATGAAGAACCCAGGATCATAACATTTTCAAGTGAAAAGTAGCCAAATACCAATTTTTAACAGGAGTTATATGGACGCCATAAATTATCCTATTAAAGAAGCGTTGACCTATCCTGGAATTTTACATCCCACTTATGGTATTATTATCTCCATTTTATTATTAAATTTTTTTTTCAGTCCCTCAGAATTCCTAAAAATGCTCTAAGCGCATATGCAAAACTCAGTCATATTAAAAAATTGCAGATTTAAGCAGGTTTGGTTTCCTACAGAGTTTAAGGTTTGATCCCCTATCCACAACAATTTTTGGTCAAAAGTAAGATAGGGGACAGCCTCAATCCTAATAAATACCAGAGTGTAGAAGACCTTCTTGAGGAGTATAGCAATATTTTTTTATTTGGACTAGGTGACTATGAGAAGATGTTATTAGTAATTAATCAAGTCAAAAATTAAGGATAAACACCAATTAAATATTAAGCATACCAAAATCTAAGAGTCAAGGAAGCTCAAGTCGCCCCTGGAACTAAACAACTGTTAATAGACGAACTTCTTGTGCCATCCAAAAGTCAGTGGCTTCTCTAATTTTATTAATTTGAAAAAGATGGTGGGCATTAAATTGTTATGGACTATTTTTAAATAAATTCCATTACCTAGAAAGAATGCAATCCTTTATCTTAAATAGATAATTATTTACACTTAATGTCAGGAGCACATCATTTAATAGCAATAGACCTTGCAATTAGTATTAACAGATAGACTTATCCCCTGAAGACCGTGAAAAATGCACCCTCATTTCTAATAAAGAATTATTTGAGCCTACTAAATGCCATAGGGCTTATGAAACACCACTGCCACCTTCCAAAGAACCTTGGACGGTTTATTAGGAGATAGAAAATCCATTTTCATGTTAGTCTATCTTGATGATATAGCTATTTTTGGGAATTTTTTATTAAATACCTAGCACACCTAAGGGAGGGTTTCCAGCGATTATGACAAGCTTTCCTAAGGCTAAAGTTGTCCAAAAGTTTTTTTTACAAAGTATATTGAATTTTGGGCCATAAAGTAAGTCCAGAATATCCCTAATGGATGACAAAGTTGCGGCCATTTCTATGATTCCCCCCAAATCCTATGTGATGCACAGGTCTTTATAAGGTTGGTTGGAAATTATTTCTAGTTTATTCCACATTTTTCTGACACCTCTGAGCTTTTAATATATTTTTGGAGAAAGGAACATTCTTCCAGTGGAAAAAGAAGCAACGACAGGCCTTTAACCTATTACATGTAGCTATCTCTCAATCTCCAGTAAATGTGCATCCCTATTTTGACAAACCATTTTTTAATTTTCACTGATGCTAATGAAATAGCTATAAGATCTATATTATCTGATCCTGACAAAAACTTAGTAAATCATCCTATTGCTTATTATAACAAAACCTTGTCAAAAGCTGAATGCAATTATAGTGTTACAGAGAGAGGTTAACTGGTGGTACTAATGGCTATTAAGCATTTCAAACCTTATTTATATGGGAAATATTTTACCATAATTACTGACCAAGCAACGTTGTAATGGCTTAACACATGAAGGATCTGATGTGAGATTAGCTTAATAGGCTTTAAAATTTCAAAACTACGCTTTTTTCATTAGTAATCGACTAAGGCCATACCTCAAAATTTGGATTGTTTATCTGGTTACTCATAAAAACTTTAACAGAACCTGGAACTATCAACTCTAGATGTTTTAACCCAGCCACATTTGTGGAAAAACAAGCCCCTATTTTCTTATAAAAAATTAGGGAAAATATGAAAAAAACTATCCAGGATAAAAACGATAACCTGTAAAAACTAATGTTTCAAATATGGGTACCCTACATTTTACCTTTGGATTGCACAAATGTTATACTAGAGGGACATATGTAAGTCAGCCATGGAGGAATTTGGAGAGCTCACCAGTGACTCAAGACTCAATGTTACTGGTAAGTAATGATTGTCTCAATTAAAAAATGTTATTAGTGTCCTGTTTGTATTTAAAAGTTAAGCCAAACCTAATCCCTGACCCCAACATCAAGTAGTTTCCACGCTGTAAACCCTTCCATTATATAAGTATTGACGTTGTATTCACTCCCTTGAGCATCTTATAACCATTAAACCTCATTCTGGCTGTTGATAAAAAATAGATTAAAGCTATTACCTTACCCTCAGCTTCATTAAAAGCTACCACTACGCTCCTATATAAATGAGTCATTAACCAACATGGGTACCCTAATATTATTCTCTCCAATAATGATCAAAATTTTTAGTTATAACTGGTGAATGAAT
Source organism: Massospora cicadina (assembly GCA_022478985.1). Lineage (NCBI taxonomy): Eukaryota > Fungi > Entomophthoromycota > Entomophthoromycetes > Entomophthorales > Entomophthoraceae > Massospora > Massospora cicadina. Next base: position 106,443 of record JAKSZP010001517.1, on the reverse strand, counting down.
AAAGATGAACTAATGTGGTCCACTTAAATGTTTTACAATACTTAACATCCTGCAACACAATGGAATGGTTGAGTGTGTAAATGATACATTAACCTCAACCCTTTGGAAAATGGCCTTGACTGACCCTCTACATTGGCCCCAATACCTACCTAGTGCAATTCTTGCCTAGTGACTAAGCTATCATTGGGCTTACAAGGACATCTTACTTCTAAGCTCTGTACTGGAGAAATCCTGTGACGCCCTCTAAAGTACAAGCCATCTTAAATCAAACTTCCCTCAGAGATAGTAAATTTACTATGAGAAGTATTTATGATGAGATTATCTGACTTCAGCCCATGGCTTACAAAAATTTAACTGCTACCACTATTAGAGAGACTAGTCAGTTTACTTTAAGCATGTTCCTCTTCATATCTTCCAACTAGGTGATTTAGTCCTTTTCTATCATCAACTTGGCATATGCTATAAAAAATTTAGGACCAATTGGTCAAGACCTTACAAAGATATTTACAAAAGAGGAAAAGAAAACTTTATTGTGGAGGTCGCTCAGGGAACTGTGATCAATCAGGTACACAGTTATTTTCTTTGGACTTCCACCCCCTATGCCAAGATCAAGAAGGGAGCGTTGTTAGGATTCTTACGCGAATTAATTATTAAAGCCAATCTGATGATGTGATTTAAACCGTTCTAAAGATTTAGATGAACCAATTGAAAGGGGTAATACTTGATTAACTAAAATGAAAACACCTGATGGTGGGTCCAAACCCGATCTATGTTATCAAATACTGTTCAAAAGAAGTAAGCAGAATGTTGCAGTATCCCAGAAAACAGGTTAATATAGATCTTGGCTTAGAAGCGCTTTAAAATTTTTCCAAGAAAACTTTCTGAACTCCTTTAATAGTTTGTTTAAAAGAGAATATGGATTATATTCTCTTTGCCATATATTTTGGCTTTCCACTATTGAATTAGGGAAAATATCTTCTGGATACGCTACTTAATGAGCTTTTTCCCTTGAGTGAAAATTTTTCATTAAAAGTAAAACCTTTCAAGTATCTGTCTTCTAGAGCTTCAATTTCATTTGACTTTTTATCAAGGGACAGTTGGATTAAAACCCCTTTGTCCTGACATAAAAGTAGGATTATTGTTCAATGATAATTGACATATCAGCACCCTGTTGGTACTCCTTAAGAGGTTAGAGCATACCATGTTGATGATGCGCCCTTTGGTAGGATCCTGAGCATATATGCATCATTTGAAGTCTCCTTTTTATCGTTTACTAGCTCATTTCCAGATATGTTCAAGCTTAATTGTCCTCTCAAACCCAAGTTTATTATAATAAAGCATTTGATCCCTAAAAAAAGGGCAAGGGATGGCAGTTCTGGATATCATGCTCTCTACATTTCATCCTATAGGTCATTTTCCTCTTTATTAACCACATAAATTGGTAAATTGGAGCTGGAAAATTTATCTTAAAATTTTAAAGGGCTCCTATCAATTAAGTTTCCTATTTCCATAAGGATCTTGATTGTCATTGTAATGCACCAAATCTCACAAGGTTAAGAGAAGTAGTGTTATCCACTTTTTCTTATTTCTTCCCTGGGTACTCACCTGTTCCACCATAAAAATTGGATGATTAGAGCCAGAGGTTTTTGGACGAAATAATTCATATAGCTAAAGCTAAGTAATAACTAAACTGGTGGGGTTATTAGCCTCAGGTTCTACTTTACTAGTAAGGTGTTAGTTCTGGAAGCTCGTCTTCTGGAGCTTCTCTACCATCAGGAAAATGAATAACCCATGTTAAATTTTGTGATCCGTTTACTCTTTCCTGGAAGTAGCTCACTCAATCTTCCTTTATTAACTGCACAGGTTTTTTGTATGTGCGTTTTTATAATTGTTGATGTTAAATTAAATTGTGCATTATTATAATGAAGATTATTACTCTAGTTGAGCTTTTTTTTAACCAAGATGGTCATTAGGTCTGTCAGGATTTGAAAAGACGAATAGATCAGATCCTCAAATTCTTTCTGAGCTGTACCAAATCAATAATGAACTTATATGAACAAAAATAAATTCAGGATCCTCCTCCCCAATTCCTGAGTCACGTGGGGCAGCGTTTCCACAGGTTTGGTCAGTTGGGCGGCGAAATATATTGAGGATGCCTGCAAGGTGGTACCTGGAAGATCGGGAAAGATCCTGATTGGATATGGCTATGATGATCCTCAAGGCGCCATGTCCCCACTAACCCTATAAATATCGAATCCTTTTAACCTAATAAGTATTTTATATCCTAACATATTTTCCATTTCTTTCTTATCCTTTCTGTAATTTGCAGCTTTGAGCCACCTATGGACCTCAGTGACAGATATAGAACTGTAGCGCCAACAAACATGATGCTCACTATAGGGGGCTCTGAGCTGTCCTAAGTGAAAACATCTTTCACAATGGAAAATATGAGCAGCCCTGAAAACCAAGCTGCTGGTTAGTTGAGAAGCTTTGCTTTATGGGTTAGTACCTCATGATATGAAATACCACCTGCACATCCTGAAAGGTTAAAATTCTGGGCCATTCCAGTTCGCCTGCCTTCTATATATGGAAGTCACTACCAACTTCAGCATGAGAACCTTAACAAGGTTGTCCAACAATCAATAAATACCATCTACTCCATGGGTTCCTGCTCAAGATTTTCCAATGCCTCTTCCGTTCCCTCCTATGAGGGACCTCTATGACTTGGCTCAGCTGACAGCAGCAGAACTCACACTGGGTCCTGAACGCTAACTTCACAACTTTGTTCACCCAGCTATCCATCATCTACTCCAACTTGATGGGTTGCACCATCAGGAGGTCTCCTGACAACTGGGGCTCAACAGTCCCTGAACACCCAAGTTATTGATTTTTATAATGCAGCCTACCCCTTTGTTCATGAAAACTGCAAGGCCGTTCTTGATAACTGATGGCTGAACAATGAAGTATATGATCAAATTGTGGTGTTAGATAGTGGGATTTCAAACTATCTTGAGGACGAGCTGCGTCATAATGTCGAACTCCTTGAAGAAACTTGGAATCAACGCCTCCTTCAAGTTGAGGATTTGGTATGGACCCTATAACAACACTATTGAGAGTTGGACTCTCGCAACTACTCCTCCAGGAGTGAAGGTCCTGAAGGGCCTAGGGGGCTTGAAGGACCCAAAGGGTGTGAGGGACCTGAAGGGCCAGAGGGTCCCCGTGGACCTCTTGGGCCCTCAAGTAACTCAGCTCCCAGTGCTGCTGGCCCTGAGGACCCATAGAGGAAGGAGATGATGACAGCCTTGGCTGTCCTACATGATCAAATTCGGAATGTAGCTCAGGGATGCAAACCCCAAGTGGATGAAGTCCCCCTCAACCTAAGGTCTTCATTGATGCCCTGTCAGATGAAATTGGAAACTTAAGTGCTTTTGCCAAGCTTACTGATACTCGCATCTCTCAGCTGGAGCAAACTTATCAAGGGTATGAAACCCATTTGGCCACTCTCAAGAGCCAGCTTCGCCTTCAGGGTGCCAACATTCAATCTCTAAAGGAGCAACTCGCAATTAAGGCTCCCATTTCCTCCCTTAACCAAGATTGGATGATATCCAGGAGGACCTTGAGGGCCTACAATGACAGCTAGACCATCAGGTCCCCTGCGACCATGAAGAGACTGAGATTTTGGAACCAGCGCCCTTCCCTGGTGTTAAAACCTTTTCTACTCCGTTTGTAACTAACTTTAAAATAGTTTTAAAGAAAGGTTAACTCCTATCCAGGAGAGCATTGCCTCCTTCCTATACGCATATGTGATCTCCATGGATGAGGCCACCAATTGGCAGAAGGTAAATCATATACATTTATGCCTAGATAGCACCTTTTGAACTTCATGACCCCCACTTAAAAGGAGTGCACCACCTGAGAATAGGTCCGTACCACCTTACTTCAAGAGTTTGGTAGCAATCAAACCATGGACAACCAAAAACAGGCATTTATGGTTATCTGACCGAATAAAGGAGAAAGCCCCATGGAGTTTGCCAGCCGCTTTTACACTCAAGCACAACCTTTGGTCACTACAAATCATGTTACCATGGATGATGCTATTACCGCCATCATTTCTGAGTTGAGATCATACCCTGAGGTTCAAATGCATATGATTGGAAAGAAAAATGGGTTTATCTGTATCTAAGAAATCATAGAGATTTTAACGAGATCCCTTCATTGACTCTACTCTCTAAGGCTAATTTAACAGGCTCCTAACTTTCCTAGAGTCCATATGGTTAGAAACCAGAAAAATCCTCATTTCGATGCACTTACTGTAACAGTTTCAGACACAGTGCCAGGACTTGCTGGAAACAACTTGCCGAGGAGGCGGGAAAAGGGCCGTCAGCATGAAGGACGAGGCTCTTCATGCTGAAATTCCTACCCAGCCATAACAATCCTCCATAACCTTGACTGAACCTGGAGCTACTGCATCTCAAAAAGAAGTTTTGGTGTCCAATGATAATAAAAAATAGATACTACTTTCTCTTCTTCCAATGACTCTCTTCATGTTACTCACACTGCCGCCCCAATTTAAAAGTCTTGTTAATTGGGTCACAGTTTGAGTTCATAAAATACCAGTCCTTGCCATAGTCAACAGTGGCTCCCCCATGAACGTCATATCCTCCAAGCTAATGAAGCGTGTCAAGATCACTCCAGATATGCCACACTAAATGGAGTATAGCACGGCTGGACCTAATGTACACAATCTATAGGAGCTTATTACTCTCTACCATTTGAGTTTTGAAATCTTTTTGTAAACACACCTGCTGTCACTCTAGATAACCCTAGCTATTATCTGCACCTCAGGTCTCAATTTCTCCAAAACTATTTGGCAGTATCCATAGATGGAGGCTTTCTATCCTTACTGGGGCATTGGGTCCCTCTTATCTTTGAGACTCCTCACAGATTTAAAACCAAAGTTAAAGCCTGAGCTTGTTTTCTGGAGAGTGAAGGACAAATTTATCAGCTCGGACATCACATTAGGTGCTCCTGAGTCTGACTGCCCCCTCCTGCTGTTAATAAGCAAGAAGGCATGCCAATCTACTTACCTAGGGCGACTACAATACCTCCAAAGTCCCAAGTCATTGCTGACACCCAGGTCCATGTCAACATCCTCTCAGGATACCTATTGGAAGTCCAAGGCCATGACAACCCATCCATGAAAGAGGTGCTAACCTGCCTGGGGTCCTAGATCCAGCTTATGCCAGATCTACATCAGTGTTGAGGCCAACCTTACTGACAAACCCAATATAATAGGTCCAAACAATCCTGCCGCCTATGTCCGCCTACTACTGGTGGAAGCTATTGCCAATGTCTGAAGCTTTGGGGCTTGAGAGATTTTCTCTAGGAAGCTCACTATTGGTTAATCTAAATAATACTAATATCAGCAAAGACCTCTCAGATGACCAACAAAGTAAAGTTCAAGAGTCGTTGGAGGAGTATTTAGACCTACTTTTGGCACCAACCTATGACTTTAGAAGAATGAACGGAGTCCTAAATCATGTAGAAACTGGGGATGCTCCCCATCTAGTCCTGACCTTACCAAAAGAGCAATGTTGAAGAAGCTCAGGTGGCAGTGGAACTTAAACAACTACTCGACGCTGGACTCCTGATGCCATCGCACACCCTTGGCCTCTCCTCTTTTGCTAGTTTGGAAGAAGGATGGCAGCTACAGGGAGGTGATGGAATACCAATGACTTAATTTCATCACCAAGAATGACAATTATCCTCTGCTACGAATTAATGATTCCCTCTGTTTGATTGCCAGATCCCAGTACTCTTCCACCTTGGACCTTGCCATCGGATATTGGAAGATTGAGCTCGCTTTTTAGACTGAGCTAAGTGTGCGCTCATAGCCAACAAAAAACTATTCAAGCCCACAAAGATGCCCCAGGGCCTTTGTAACGCCCCGGCCATTTTCCAAAGTGCCATGGATGGGATCCTTGAGGACTTAAAGCTTTAATGCATCCTCATCTACCTATATGACATTACTATCTTCTCACGAACCTTTAATGGGCACAGCAAGCATCTCTGGGAGGTCTTCACCCATCTTCAAAAGGCTTCCATAAAGCTTAAACCTTTGAAGTGCTCTTCTTCCAATATGAACTGGAGTTCCTGGGACACAAGGTTTTCAAGGATGGCATCCAGCCTATAATGGACAATGTTGACGCCATAGAGAAGATGTTACGCCCCAGTGCTTAAGGGATATCCAGGTATTCCTAGGTATGGTGAGCTTTTATTGTCAGTTTATTCCCCAGTTTGCTGACCTAGCTGAGCCACTATTCTACCTCCTGCAGAAGAAAGCCATTCGAATGGCGGCCTGAACAAGAACAGGTTTTTGTGCTTTGAGAACTGCTCTATGTATTAAACCCATTCTAGTCCACCCACACTTCAACCAACCATTCTTTCTGTTTACAGGTTCAAAAGATGTTGTCATTAGGGCTATCCTAGCCCAACATGATGAAAATCAAGTAAACTATTCCATGGCTTATTTTGGTAAGACACTGAGTAAAGCTGAACGGAACTACAGCATTAATGAGAGGGAGTGCCTGGCTGCCTTGCTAGCCATCAAACATTTCCGCCTTATCTCTATGGTACTTATTTTACTCTTATTACAGACCACACTTCACTCCGGCGGCTCCAGCAAATGAAGTATCATGATGGATGATTGTCAGGTGGGCTTTATGACTGAAGAGCTATGATTTCATCATTCTCCATTGTGCAGGCGCAATTCACCAAAACGCAGATGACCTCTCCAGGATGACACCGCTAGCAGCTTTGACCCCTAAGGAGGACTGGCTGTATGATCTAATAGGCTGACCTGAGCAGTGTGAGTTGGAAACTCTTGAGGTCCAAGAAAAATTTGAAGGATGACTTGAAACACTCAAATTAAGGATGGTCTGCTTTACAAGAAGGTCAATAAGAAGTGGCTCCCATATGGTCGTCCCTCCTACTGAACTGATGTTATTCTAGATATCCATTCCCCTGTGGGACATGGGGACGTTAAGAAGACTCACAAATGGCTGAAGTCAAGATGCTACTGGGACCAAATGGCAGAAACCATCCAAGAGGTCTTGGAGGCATGTATGGCTTGCCGATCTCAAGAATGAGACACTCCTCAATTCCATCACTCAGTTGTTTCCCCAACTGGGTCCTTCAATGTAGTTAGCATTGATGTGGTTGGCCCTCTTCTCACTGGGTTGCATGGCCATAAGTATATTATCGTGCCATGGACCACTTACCCAAGTGGGTTGAAGCGATTTCAGCCCAGCTGCCACTGCCAAAGCCACAGCCACAGCCCTCTTCATCGTTTGATCTATTTTCACCCAGCATGGGTGCCACCAAACCTTACTTTCTAACAATGGATTGAACTTCACCTCACAGGTAGTACATGAACTTACCTTGCTATTGGCACTACTCAGAGTTTTGCTGCCCCTTACCACCCCTCTACTGATGAGGTGGTAAAACGCTCTAATGCAACTCTTATTTCCATTCTATGGAGTTTAGCTGCCTTGGATCCTGCCATTGGAACCATTACTTACCCAGTGCTTTGCTTGCCTACATGGTAAGCTACCTGGGTCATCAAGATATCCCTATTCAAAGCCCTATAATGGCTTGCACCTTAGCTACCAAGTTGCGTCCAGCCATTTCTTGAGACCTCCACACCTGAGAAAACCAACCTACTATCAGGGCCTTAGTTAATAAATTGTCCGTTTTAAAGCCCTAGCCACTAAGGCATTGTCACCACTACAGGAAGAGAGACATCTCAAATTAATATTGGCTGACCCTCCATACCAGCTTCTCAATAAGGTGACCTTGTTCTCTTCTATCATAATCAACCTGGAGGCTGACAAAATAAGTTATAAGTTCTTTGGTCTGGACCCTATAAGGTCATCCATAGGGTGAAGTCTGAGTACTCCATTGCTGACTTCAACCAAGGGACCGTGGTCACTTGGGTGCATGGGTGGTTCCTCAGCCGTATACCCCCCTCTGACAGGATCTTGAGGGGGGCGTTGTCAGAATTTGAGATAATGTACAAATTGAATTCCCCAATTAAAACTGAGCCATACTGAATCAGCTCTCAAACCTATCCAACGAAAAATATTTTAAGGTCCTCCTCCCCAATTCATGAGTCATGTGAGGTGGCGTTTCCACCGATTTGGTCAGTTGGGCGGCGAAATACATTGAGGATGCCCATGAGGCATCTAATCAGGAAGACCAGGAAAGATTCTTAATGGATGGGGCCAAGAAGATCCATGAGGTACCGTGTCACCACTCACCCTATAAATATTGAATCCTTTTACCCTAATAAAATATTTGGTATCTTAACCAAATTTCCATTTCCTTCTTGCCCTTTCTGCAAATTTGCAGCTTTGAGCCACCTATGGACCTCAGCAACAGTCTAGAAAACTGTAGCGCTAACAAGGTCCAATATTAAACAGGTATTTGTCCTAATATAAATTCGTCAAGTTTTTTTGTAGGGACATTTTTCCTCTTCTATAAAACTTACCCTAGGAATAGGTTAGGAGGTTCTTCTTGCTCTTCTTATCAAGCAAAGTATGCGGTGATACAAATAATTTAGACAAAGGATCGTTTATCCTTCCAACTCTAGTCTTAAGAGCAAAACAGTAAAAATTAAAGAGTTCTTAGTTTGAAAGTATCTTTATATGTAACTATGTTTATCTACTTTATTTCAGAAAAATATGCGGGAAAATATAAGGGAATTCAGCGTCCAAATTTTCTTCTAGATTCAATTGTAAATGGCAGTCGTCACCAATGAATCAACGCTACAGGGTTGCTCCAAACAATGGTCTTTATCATTATTTAGTCAGATTGTTCTGCTAACTCTCAACGCGACCTCTTATGGGTTGAAACAAAGAAAGTGTACCAACGCCTTTGCTCAACTCTAGCATGTCACCCTCCTTAGGTCAACAATTTGCTTAGTTAATGGGAATTATACCCATAAATATCAGGATAAAATCCAAAATGAGTAACTTGAAAGTTGCTTAACACAGGTTGCACTAATCGCCTAGCAAATCATAAAACCCTTGTCAATTGGAAACAAAAGCTATAGACTATTACAAGTTAAATATACTAGTTATTTACAATTTCCAACTAAGAACTTGTTTATTGTCAGGTTATCACTGAACAAACATTATAGATCCAGAAAATCAAAACCTGGCGAGTTGCTAAATATTCATTCAGGTTATTCTATGATCAATAGTTATCATAAGTAATTGATAACTCCCACATTCTTTAGTGAATGAATTTTCTATTTGAAAAGAAGATTATTTTAATTGATAAGGATAGTAATGTAGCATATCAAAATCACAACACCCAGCCTCAACTAGGGCTGTGTATGCAGAGGATAACTGTTATTTACCCTCCTCCCATTCATCTTTTTAGGAGAGGCGTACAACAGTTTCATAGGCATACTTAGCAACTAACTTAAGTTCCTTTCTCTAGTATAGAAGGCATCTCTGTTTCCCTATATATCTCCTCTCTTACTTTTATCCTCGCTCCTCTTATCATTGTACCACACTGTTTAACCATGGCCTCATTGGCGTCCTCATAAGTCTGGGTGTGATAGGGCTTCTTCATATAAGGCCCACAATTCTTTTATCATAATGCGCATGTTGTCTTCTCCTGAAATGGTAGTTACATTTATAATGTGCTCCTTTATTGATCATCAAATGTGGATCTAGGTTGCAACTGAGAGAGATAACACGGGTAGTGTTTGCACTTAAACAAATACTGCATGAAGACAGTAAATCTTAATATAGAAAAACTTTCTTTTACCGCTTGAAGTCACTTTTGAGCAATTTTAAATTTAAAGTTTTATTTATCCACAGCCATCTGCCCAAACCTATTCTTTGATGTCCTTGGCTCCGCCGCATGCCACCCCAGTGTGGGGCAGCAGTGCACCCCCACCTAGCGTTCTCCGCCCCATGGGCAAGCGCGTTTGGATGAGATCAAACAGCCCACCCACTGCTTCCAAACGTTTTGTCCCCCCACGGGACTTAGCGCTCCACCTGGCGCGCGTCCACCCTTCTCGCCCCCATCCTCTCGCCCTTCCTCGCTCTGCCATTTGCTATTGCCTCAGAGTGGACTATGGGCGTTTGTTCCCATATGCTGATAAGGCAATTATTTCAGCTAGCCACTGCAGCCATTGTGCCAGCTGGCTTTATAGACTTCCGCCCTTTTAAGGGCTACTTCGATGTTGGGTTCCAATCTGAGGAGGATGCTGAAGCAGCAGCACAAACTCCTCTAATTTATAAAAAACCCCATTCCCACAACCTGTACTCACCTCCCTTCAGACACCACGCTGGTGGTATCCTTTACAAATCTCCCATCCCACCTTCCACCCCAGGTTTTGTATGACCAGTTGGTCGCGGGGCTCATGGCTTATGGCGCTCAGCCCAACCTCATCTTTGCCATTCCATCTGGTGCGGAGCGCCTTGCTGCTCCTCAGGCAACAGCCACCATCATACCACACCACCCTACCATAGCCCAACAAATCCCACCCTATGCTAGTGTGGCTGCAGCGCCTGATCATTTCTTTTGGGCTTGGGTCAATAATGGTAGGCAGATTTGTTCCCTCTGCTTTGGCCTCAACCATACAAAAAAGTGTGCCCTCAGGCCAAGTCCGCTGCTGCAGCTTCTGAGCCCCCTCTGAGGTTCAGTATGGGGCACTTTTCTGCCCCCTCCCACCCTCCAATATTGTTCAGTGGGCCCACATGGAAAATCAGCCCCCCCAAAACCTCCATCCTCACTCTCCAACCTAAATCTACCCAGCCAATCAGAGCAATGCTTGGACCACCATTGGCACCCAAGCAGCTGCCCATTCGCCCAATCCCACCCACCCAAATTCGAACGCCACTATTCCAGTGAACCAAAATCCATGGGATCTATTAACTGAAACTGACGAATCAGGTAATGTCCTCATTAGTAGGCATAAATGTCAACCTCTCTGCCAAGGCAATTATGGTCGTGAAGAATTTTTCCTTCCTGACTTTGATGAAACCCCTACCCCTCGCCATTTCGCTCCTCTGCCCAATACAGCCCCCTTCCAAAGTGATCACCAGCTTGCCTTAGCTGCGGTGGCCTCTCCTCATTTCCCAAAACTACGCACCGCGGTGGCCCAGTCAGTGGCTCAGCTCCAGCATGGCCTGCCCAACCTCTTCTTCCCCCTCGACTTCCCTGAATCTCCCTTCAGTGACATCTCAAAACTATTTGATGATGCTGAAGTTGCTGTTATGAATGTCGCAATGATTGCTTCATTCAACCCTTCGGCTAAAATCACCCACCACAGTATCTCCCTTTTCACCCAACTTCCTGAAGCCCGCAAAGAAGCTGAAGTTCTCCTTGCAGCTTTTGTTGAATCACTTTCCCATCATTATCTTGATGCAGAAGAAGAAAACTCCTACTACGCTGACCTCAACCCCCACTATGCGGATGCCCCAACGCCCTGGCTCTCTGCTCTGATCCAGTACTGTAACCAACATCCCTTGATTGAGGTGGGTCTTTCTGAAAACCAACCCCTGACCCCTCCTCACCCTCTGCCATGGTGAGTTAGTAGTTTCTGCTTCCCACCTGGTTAGTAGTTTTGTTTTGTCATTTTGAGTGTTGTGTTTGGTACTGTCCATCCCCTGGTCAGTGTACCTCGAATAAATTGAATAAATTGAGTAAAGCTTAATATAAATATATTTTTAGATAGAAAATAGAGTTTTTATAAAATATACAGCCTTCAAATCCACTGTAGTCTCATTGTGGACTTCCAGCAAGGATGGATTTGATATAAAGACAAAACCAGAGCTCCTCTGATCAAATTTATAGCAAGACTTAAGATTCTGCGTTTCATCCCTTCTTTCAAATTAAATGGCCCTTCCTCTTTATGTCTGAGCCTCAAATGAGTCAGCTTTCATAGCAACTCTCAAACAATCTAGCGTACCTTACTTATGGTCTACTAATATCTGTGGATAAACAAGTCTTAAACTTGACGATCATCTATAAAAATTCAGGAGCATCTTGGTGGTGGTCTGTTTAACATTAGGCACATCTTGGTAGTTATCTGTTCAATGTCAGGCATATCTTTAAGGTATTGATCAACAGAGATAATTGTGACAGATTATGTGGATTTTTTGGTTGTTTGACTGATAGGATTGTAACTGGTTTAGGATACTTAACATTCAGTTGACAAGTGGATAGGAATCATTCCACCAGAAGTCAGGTTTCAGTATTTGAGATGATGAGTGAGTTAAAATTCCCATTTCTAAATTAGCCTCAATAAGCTAACTCAAGCATTATAAATGAAACCTGTCCCTGAAAGCTCCAAAAAGAATCTCAATTAGAAAGTATCATGCGCTCAATGACTGATGAAGATGCCTTCAGGAATTTCATATCCACTTCTTTACCTTGAGAGATGCAACTCCCACCATTATAATCATGAGGACGATGCAGAACAATGATTGCATTGAGCATATGGTCAATCCAGAAGGCTGAAAAAATCCTGATTATACAGGTCCATGGAGGTACCCTAGGCACCACATGCCCACACATCCTATAATTATTGACAATTTTTTTACTGTATAAAGATATCTATTTTTGCCTCATAATTTCATCTCTATTAACCTCTCTGCTAGTTTACAGATTTAAGCACATTTTAGAGCTTTGGCTATGGTCAAGAGAACTGTTTGATGATATCAGAATTGTATAGTTAATTAATATTTGCTTTGATTAAAGTGAGAGGAAATGTCAAAGATAAATCTGATGGTAGATAAATGGGAATTGATCTGCCAAGGGGCACAGAAATTGAGATGAGGGTAAGGCAAATTTATAAATGCTTGAATTAAGACTGAAAATTCACAAACATATCTAATAGTAGGCTGATCAGATTCGATCTGCTGAGGGATCTAGATAATCTGACAATGGTAGAAGTGAGGTCTTTATAGCATTAGTGGTATTATGGCTTTAGTTAATATTCTATGGTTAATCAACCCAAATTGCAACGCCTCCCTTGTGCCCTTCCTCTCTCCACCATTTGTTCTTGCCTTCATATTGACTATAGGTAATTATTCCCATATGCCAACAAAATATTTAATAAGCCAGACTCTGCTTTTTCTCTGGCAAGCTTTATCAACTTAAAAGTTTATACGGGCTAATTTGTTTAAGGTTTCTCTACTAGAGAATGCTGTTGATGTTGCAGCAACTCCTTAAATTTACAAAAACCTCTTGTTCCCACCAATCATATTTTATTTCTCACCAAATCCACATTTGTGGTGTCATTTACAAATTTCACTCCCAATTCCACCTGAAGTTTTATCTGACAAGTTGATATTTGGGATTTCATCATACTGCACCCAACCTGACCTCTACATTAATGTTCCCTCTGGTGTCAAGCGCCTTACTGCCCCTCATGCCATTGCCACCAACATCCCCTCATCACCCCAGCAGCATCCATCAGATCCCCCCATTGACGCACATTGGTGCACCACCAGAACATATCTTTTTGGGCTTGTGTTGATAAAAGTTGACAAAATATTTTTTCTCTGTTTTAAATCAGACCACACTAAAATCATTTTGTCACTGCACCGTTGAACCTGCCATTACTGACTTCTATCCTTTTTATACATCAGCATTATCTATATGGGGTGTTTTGCTGACAGCACTACTCAGCAAGCTCACCTGGTAGGTCAGAATGATAACTTGACTCCTACACATATATCTTACTCCATTCAACAGCCTATATTAACTTCAGCTAATTGGGATTAGGCATGTACTACTATTCCTACCCAAGCGCCATCCTATTCACTTGTCCATATCCAACTCCCTGCCATCCCATAAAAATTAACCAGAATCTATGGAAATTATTGGATGAGGTTGATGAAGCAGGTGAAATCATTCCATATATAAAAAAAAGAATTCTTAGTCAATTTTTGAATTTTGACTTTAATATTTACACATTCCCAAGTTTAAATCCAAATACTAATGTCAAACTGTTCCTTAGTGACCCTCTGCTCGCCATGGCTACAGCTTCCTCACCAAAATCTCCCCCTCCGCGAGGCAACCCAAAAATCAGATGCCTTTCTGGAATCTGGCTTGCCAAAGGTCAAAATCTCCCTTAAGATTTTCCCACGCTACAAATTATGAAATCATAAAGTTGCACCATGAGGCACATGCTGCTATAGTAAAGTTTCAATAGCTCAAAGTTCATTAAAATGGCATTACCCCTAAAAATGTCTTAAGGATGTCCTATCTACCCAATATCTGAATGAAATAAGGACAACATATTGCAATTCTTTTAAAGCCTTTGGATTTACCAAAATGGGTTATTTAGCCCCCTTTTCTCTGTTTTAAACCTAATTATGCAGATGCCCCCACAACGTTGCAATCTGTCAATATCAGAATTAGACATGGAATAGGGTTAGAAACCAGCAAACCTCCCACTCTCCACTCCACCTCTACCATGGTAGGATACCAGTCTGCCTCTACTTAACTAGCTGGGACGTGTTTTTACTTTTTTTTGTTCTGAAATGCTCATGTGAGCTTTTGGTTCATTAGGTAGGGTTTTTACTTTTTTACTCTTTGAGCAATTTGTACGTCTACCCCTTGTTGGCTTACCTTGAATACATATATCCTCTAGCATTTTAAAATTTATTTTGGATAGAATTATTGTCATCTATTTGAATTAAAAAGTATATAAAACTTTAAACTTGAGAAGGACCTAAAGTTTTTAATCTAAAGGATGTATCCTTAGACATATAAACTGTAGCATATTGGTATATATAGATCAATGTTTATAGTGTTACCAACTTGAATGATGCGGGTTTAAAACCGCACTTTGCACATTGATTGGGGTTCCAGCCAAAGGTTTCTAAGGCAGCTGATAGGGTAAAAGACACAAACAATATACTATGATGTAACCAGAGTGCTATATTTTTTCCAATACTGTTGGGTTACACAGTAAGGGTTGCACAGGTCAAACCCACTGATTAATGGATGGACAATCTGAGGATTGTTGCCCTCAAAAATTAAATATATAATAAAATACAAAGAAATAAGCTCTACCCACAGAATTTTATTTAATATAAGCAGATTACTTCTGCTTTGAGCTCTCAATTTTATTAACAACTTTTTTTTCAATCGCCCCATCTCACTTATATATCAGCAACTTCATATGGTACCAATTCCGTGGCTTAGAATATTTGGGCCCACTATATTCCCATTGGTTTCAAGTAAAGTGGTATTCTTAATTCTCTATTACCTTAGTTTGAGGCGATCATATCAATATTTGTCAAAGGTTAACATTGCCTTATTGCCTTTTTTGGAGAAGATACAATAATAACCCATTCTAGCCCAATATTGCCCATCTTAATGCATTTAAAAATTTTTAAATAGTTATCCATATTTTTGGATTCTCACCAATCCACTACAGCTCTTCAGGGCTTATCATCCAGTTATATCAGAATCTTGACACTGCCCCCTTTGACTAAATGATAGGTATCCTATTGCTTATATACTTTGAGGAACTTTGAATGCACATGATTAATAATTTTACCACTCACTGGGTCTTTGATAGTATAGGCGTTGATGGTCGTTTTCTTGATTTTTTTGAATGGACCAATCCAGGTGTTGGCCAACTTATGCTTCCAACTAAACAAATGCTTGTCATGAAACAGAACCTTCTCTGCTCCTTTAGTGGGTCTTATCAACTAAGTCATACCTGATTGGTGGCCTGATTCTTTATTTTTTGACCAAGCTGAAAGAGTACACTTCAGTTTTCAGCTTAATTAAAGTGTTTGCCAGGTTAGTCAAGTAAAGTTGTGGATCCATTCCACCGGTGTCCTCTACGCAGGACTAAAGCTGTGTAGGAAGAGCTGTGTGCTTTCCATATAGTAACTGAAAGGGACTCTTTCCCTTTACTGAGTGGTAGCTAATGTTGTAGGCGAAGACAGCGGTGGAAACTAGAGAGCTACAATCTGATTGTAAATACGTTACCAAATTTTAGAGTATGTTCACCAGAAACCCACTAACTCGCGCAACCATACTGTTGGACTCAGGGTGGTATGGAGTTGTCAGAACCCCACGGATGCCCATTGCTTGTTCAACTTTGGAAGGATGTGTGAGGTGAAGTTGGTTCCATTATTGGTAAGAATGAACTGAGGGAAGTCATGTTTCTTATAAATATATTTCATTATGAAATTGGCCACAGTGACTGCCCCCAAATTATGTATTGCCCGCGCTTCAATTCACCTGTTCAAGTGGACAATCGCCACTAGAATGTACTTGGACCAGTTAGCTCACATTGGCAGAGGGCCAATGACATTAAAGGAAATCATAACTCAAGAAAAATGTGGGTTCACTAACCGGTATGAAGTTTTATGGCAGAACAGATTTTACACTTGGCACTGGTGGCAGGAGGAGATCGTGTTAAGCACGTCAAAGTTCATGCTTTCCCAATAATACTGATAATGCAACATATCCAACGCCTTGCACATGCCACCATGTCCAACTGCCTTATGTGCACTCATGATAATACTAGGCCATGCCGAGGATCATGGGAAGTTCACCGTAGAATAGCCACTCTTCCTGTACAGTTCCCTATTCCAGTGGAAGGTATTTTCTCACGTCTCATTTAATGTTTTTATAACTTTGGGCAGTTCGTTGTCATATTTCCTGCTGCGCATCTTATTGTACATTACATTGCTGAGATCTGCTGTCATGGTAATGGTTGGAAATCTAGATAAGCAGTCAGCGCTCTAATTTTTTGCTCCTGGTCAGTTGAGGATCTCAAAGTCATAAGCCTGCAGCTTAAGAGCCCATTGGGCTAGACGCCCTTCAAGCTCCTTGAGGTTCTACAACCAAAGTAATGATGCATGATCCATTACAGATTTAAACTTTACCCTATGCAAGTAAACCCTAAATTGCTTATATGCATATATCCCTGCTAAGCACTCCCTGTAAGGAGAGTGTCTATAACTCTCCTGTTCACATCGTGGTAGTGCATGGTGCATAGGGTCGACGCCAGGGAACTATTCATTAGTACTAAAGTTACTAAAGCTCAGCAGAGGGTTCTTGAGCTAAAATAACTAAGAATGTGAATTTTCATTAGAGGGAGTAAACAAAAGGAGCCACGTGGTGTTCAGAGGGGTAGTGTATAAACGCCTTAGTCTAGAGGGAACCTGGGCGGCCCAATGGTGCACGGGCAGAGATATGTAAAGTAGTTAAAATTAAATGGTTATCATAGTGCAAGTCCTCCTTGAAGAGGTTACACATAGGATTATCCAAGATAACAAAAATATAAAAACGGTGTACTAGCAAAAGGGTCTATTATGAGGGAAGTTAACCAACTATAGAGATTGGTCTCGGAAAATGGGATTTAAGGTAATTCAGGCAAAAAATCAATCAAGGGAAGCAGGTATAAGCGAGGTTCACCAATAGGTGCGTGCTTCCATCAGGTAATAAACTGTACTTGGTAACTGACTGAGCTCAGATTATTGATTGTAAGAGGCTGACCCAAGCTATAAATTTTTAAAATTGAATGGTTTCTGAGACCCCATTCACCGAGAAACTAAAGCAAACAGTTTTTGTTAATTGAAAAGCTAGTTTATTTTAACAGACCTGCTGTTATACAGGGCCAAACTTCTCTTGTATCCTTAGGACCAACCTGGCATACTTCGCCTTAACCCAGCGTTGATCTATGGTATGCTTGAGTATGGAAGGCCTGCCAACTTCACCTTCTCGGCCCTCCTGACAAGTAACTTTGTCCTTTACGTTGGTCCCAATTATGATGTCATTTTTCAGCCATGACATCTCTCGCTCAGTCAAGGTATAATTACGTTCATGGAAATTCAAGCTTTAACTGCAGTACGCCACTATGTGCTCCTCCCTCTTATATCTTTTTGGGGATTGAAATGCCCCTACAGCAGAAAGGGACACATCCGTCTGAATGATGAACTCTTTATCAAAGTTCAGATACATATTACCAGCGCACTGATCAGCACCATCCGAAGTGTGTCAAAGGAGCAACGATGGCATTCCATCCATTTGAACATGGCATCCTTCTTTATCACCTAGATAGCGGGTCCCTAATACAGCTGAAGTTAGGGATGAAGCGCTGATAGTAGCCGACCACTCCCAAAATATACCTATATGTCACACTTACTGTTTGGTGTAGTTATTTTGTGGACAGCCTCCACCTTTGCCAGCTGTGGTTTTAGCCCCTTAAAGTCTACCACAAAACCCAGGTATTCCAACTGGTCTTTAAAGATGATTTATTTATGAGGCTTAATCTTAATTTTGCCTCAGTGAGCTAACGGAATACCTCTTCTAGATGATCGAAGGTGCTCAGAAAAGGTGTGGAAGGAAACGTGTTTAATTTTTTCCCCATATTCCCAGCCTGCTAGATTACCTGGTATCGCTAGGGAAAAAATCTTTAAAGCAAAGTGAATCAGAAATTGGTTGGCTTAGGTTTTGGAAGAACTACATTTGGGGGATTTTGGGATATTCACCTGGTCGTATCCATCAGGGATTGTTCTGGATATATACCTAATATCTCATTGGGTGGAGTAGCCAACGAATTGGGGGCATCTGATAGTGATTAACTATCAGGTTTCATAATCGGGATTGGTTGGGTTTCATCACTGACTGATTGGGAATGTATAATGAGTTGCAAGGCGAGTGATGCCGCCTGCAACTAGCGAATCATTTGGTTGGTGAAATTGACCTGCCATAATGGGTAATAAGTACCATTACCTAAACAGGTCGCTAGCCAATTATGGTTGGTTTGCTTGGATCAAGAGGAAAACGTTAGGGACACGTTTTCCAGCTCTTTCTGTTTGAGGTCTCATGGATGTCCAATTATGGAATCCTAGCCAGGATGAGGAAGGCCATCGCTTCCTAGAAAAGGAAGGGTGATTCAACAGCAACGGCTGCCATCTCATCAAAGAGGTGTCAACTGAGGGTTAGACAGCTGAAGGCCCTACTATATAGTTTCCTAGGATTTACTATAATAGAAAAATATTATTATTAAAAAACGTTATTATATTCTACAGTTATATTGTCAATTCAGTTTATAGTTAAACTATCAGCTTCTATTGTGTCATTCTATCTCAAGGATATTATTGCAGAAGGCAATAATTGGAAGACTCTCAGAGAGAAGAGTAAAGATATGAGCGGGGATCTAGAGACAAAGGAACCACAATCAGGGATAGCTGCCGACTGTGTGTTGAGCCAAAAGAGAATGTCACAAGGGTATCTTACCAAAGATTGGGTGGACAATAATATAGGGAACAAATCCCTACAAGTACAACTTACAGAGTAAATAATTGGAAGTACTGGCCGAAGCATTGGGCCTAATGGTAATTCAATCTCAACTATGGATAAGAGTCTCCATACTATTATCAATTAATACATTCTATACAATGGAACGAAGTGCATGAGGAAATTGAATCTGAACAGTAAAAAGGTTACTGGGTTGACGGCCAATAATCAACCACTTAAGTAAATTCTTACAAGTTGGTGCTCACTACAGGGGTAGTTGAGTAAAGAAATTATTATAATGTTGTATAAAGAAGAAATGCGCAAGCTGTGGACCAAGATCGCCACTGTGAATCAGAATGCCTTAAACTCAGCGGACCATCGGGAGTTCACAGCCTTGGAAGAATGAGTCACCTAGGTGGAGGAAGGAGTAGAAAATGTAGCAAACTTCAGGAATGAGTTACTTGGCAAAGTAAACTCATTGAAGAAGAAAGAAGGGGACCTCATTTGAAGGTCCTATTCCTGAAAACGGAGTGAGAAGCAGATCATGTTTGTTTAAGAAAGTTTGGTGTGGATATCAAAAAATTGATCAAAAAAGTGGAGGAACTGAAATCTCACAGATGTGCTTGTGAGCCCAATATGGCCAGCGATGACAAAGAGATAAGTCCTTGCACAATACTTAGGAAGTCAAACACCCTGAGAAATATGCCACCCGCCTTTAATGCCATTTTGGAGATGACACCCAAAGTCACTCCAAAAGTTAGCTGAGTAGCTGAACTGAAAAAATCAGCCCAAAATAGCTCAGAGGAATTTAGAGCAACGCTGAAATTGCCAACATTCCATCGGGATAACACCCCAGCGTTTTTCTGACTGTTTGACATGACTATGAATGGATACAAGGATCATCAAAAGGTGTTGATGGTCATGAACTTCCTGGACACCAAGTGTCAAAACCTAATGTTACCTCACCTGGAGGGGGACAGATGGTCATATGCCAAGGCAAAGGCGGCCATCATGAAGGAGTTTGGGAGTCCAACCCGCATGTCAAAACGCAAGCAAGAATTTATGGGAATTTAATTCCATAAAGACGAGTCTCTTGCTAGCTTCACGGATTGATATAACCAGGAATCTCAGATCCTGGCTGAAGTGAAAGAAATAGACAACTTTGATGCTAGAATCGCTTTGCAAGCAGCCCTTCACCCCTATTGCGATTTGCATTGAATGATGTCTTCCATATTCAATATGGAAGTAACTACCTTGCAAATGGTAGACAACCTGAAGATTTTGGGAGCGACGTTTGATGCCCCAAATAGAAGCTTCAAGTCAAATCCAGTACAAAATCCGAATCCCACAAAGGGAGTGAAGGAGCAAAAGAGGCTACCAACCAAACTGTGCAGGGAAATAAGCCCAAAGAATTCAGATATAAGCAAGAAAGAGGAGGTCAAATATCAGTATGGCAGGAAAGAACATTTTGCCATACACTGCAAAAAGCGAAGGATCAGATTAACGGTGTCCAAACCAAGGAGACAACAGCCGCTAAGGATTTGGGAAAAGGGACCGCTGCCTAGACAAGGAACAGTCTAGTGCGGCGGAGAAACCTGTTCCTCCCAATATCATGAATGAAGAAATTGACATCAGCGATCTGTTCATAGACAACAAGCAGGATCAGCTCTACTAAGTGGTCAATAAAGATGTGAATGCCGTGACCAGAGCCAGGGCGAAGATGATTGACCCCAAGATTATCCAGGAAGTTTCCCGGCCATACGCCCAACAACTGGCGGAAAAGATTTTAACTGCCAAGAATCCTGATGAGTTATCAGACATACGTTTAGATGAGGCCAATCTATCTATCCCCCTCGGCACAATAATGGAATCATTTCCTAAATTATCAGCGCAGATTATTCACACCCTAGACTAGGTTAATAACGCCGCCTTCACTCAGTAAAGACTATATTACAATACTCTGAGTGTACATATATAGATAATCAAGTGAATCGAGTGAAGGTGATGGCAATTGTTGATAGTGGAGAGCCTATCAATATTGCATCGACCAAGCTGGTGAAGAAGATGAAGATCTCGCTAGACTTGGAACACAAGAGAGAATATGGAACAGCTGGGCCAAACACCACCATTTCCTGTGGAGTGTATAGTGCACTGCCACTATGATTCAGGTCGTTGGTGGTATCCGCGCCAGTGATAGTTTTAAGAACTAAAAGATTGATATCCTGATCAGAACAGAGTTTCTATGGAAGTACGGAGCTAAATGTAACTTTGAGGATAATATGTTGACCATCCTGGGTCAGACATTACCATTGGTATACCAAAAAGATGGTGAAGCTCCATTGAATCGGAGAAAAAACTTTAAAAACTGATATACAATGACAGCATTATACAGATTTGATACCAATTAATTGGTAGGAAGTGATGCGATATGCTGGTGGAAATCCTAGAAAACTGGGGAATTACATTAAGGATCAAGAAAGAAAGGACCATACCAACTGGATCGCAGATAATAGTTGACATAGGGTTGACTTTGGAGATTCCTTAGCTGTTGTATGGGAAGGTCAGAAGCTCCTGAAAGAAGTCCAGAGTGGAGTCATGGGTGGCTTTCAGGATAATAATGCTGGGACATGGAGAAATTCGAGTTCTCCTGGTGAATTTGAGCGAATATCCAATGAAGATCAAGAGGAATCAGATCATTGCATTCTTTCAATTGATCCTGATGGACAAATTGAGACGATTCCACAATTTTGGGTCTCTCAATGGAATGGGATTACTGGCCAGGGTAGCCAAAAGCATCAACCTGTTGGTTGATTGAGAGCAGCTCGCTGATCTGCCAGAAGGCCAGAAGGAGGAGGTGCTCAAATTATTTGGGAAATATCGGGAAGCGTTTGCTCAGGAAAACCATGATTTGGGATGCGCACAAGCCATAATTCTCAAGGTCAACACTGGGGAAATCCACCAATAAGTATGAAACCAATCTGAAGATAAAAAGCCACCGAAGTGCTAGTGGAGGATGAGATCAGCAAACTATTAAATCATGGGCTTCTAGTTCCATCACAAAACCCTGGGTGAGACCAATTCTGATCATGGAGAAGAAGGATGGATTGAACCAGGTGGTGATTGACTATTGGAGGTTGAAAAAAATTATGAAGAAGGATTTGTACCCCCTATTGAGGATCAAAGATGCGCTGGATTGTTTAGGAGAAGCGAAGTTTTTCTCTGCGATGGATCTGATCTCGGGATACTGGAAGAACAACTTGCTAGAAGAAGACCAAGAAAAATGTGCAATTATTACTGCGCAGGGATTATACCAGATGACGAGGATGCCCCAGGGTCTCTGCAATGCACCTGCAATGTTCCAGAGGGCCATGGATTCAATATTAAGTGACCTGAAGTTGTCAGGCATCTTGGTATATCTGGATGATATCAATGTGTTCAGTAGAACGTTTACTGATCACCTGCACCACTTGGAAGAAGTTCTTAAGAGACTGTCCGCAGCTAACCTGAAGATCAATCCAAGGAAGTGCCACTTCTTCAAGAAAGAGTTAAATACCTGGTATTTGTGATCAACTCAAGTGGATTGCAGCTGCAAACCCAGAAAATACCAGCTATAGAGCATATGGCTGTACTGAAGAGTGTTCAAGACATCCAAGTATTCCTTGGGATGGTCAGATACTATAGAAGATTTATTCAGGACTTCGCCCAAATAGCCAAGCCTTTATTTCATTTATTAAAGGATCCAAAAAAGGATTATATGGAATGAAGAGGCCCAGAACTCCTTCAATGAGTTACACTGGCTATGTTATTCACCAATTCTGAAATATCTGAATTTCAATCAAGAGTTTATCATTCAAACCAAAGATTCGTTGATGGCAATTGGTGCTTTATTGAGCCAAGTAGATGAACTTGGGGACGAGCATCCAGTGGCATTTGTGAGCCAGACACTCTCAGCCGCTGAGAAGAACTACACTGTGACTGAGCGGGAATGCCTTGCAGTTATATATGCATGAAAGAAGTTTTGGGGGTACATCCACAGAATGCACTTTAAGGGGTGACGGTCCACTCTTTGCTGTGTCACCCGCACAATCTAAGAGAACCGGAAGGAAAACTGGCCCAATGGGCACTTAAGCTTCAGGCTTACAATTATGAGATAGTCCACCGAGTGGGGGCTTTTCATCAGAACGCGGATGGCTTGTCATGGTTGCCAATGGTCTAGTTGGCATACCCGCAGGCAGATGAGCTATTCCACAGAATGGTCGAAGGAAGAATCAGGGATGAGCCTCAATAAATCCAAGGTGCGCTTTGAAAAGAAATGGAAAACACCAAGACTATGGATGGACAGGTATTTAAGACAATCAACGGGAAGAGGCTATATTCCCAAAACCAACAGAAAGAGCATCAATGGTACAAGTGTCTCACAAAGTTGTTGGGCATGAAGGCCTGAGGAAAACAACTGGACATATTCGCCAGCATTATTACTGGCAATCATTCAACTACATTGTCGTGGATCATCTGGCTTGTTGCGTGGAGTGCCAGCTGCACAAACCATACAATAATACAACTGAATACCGACTGGTCAGCCCTGGATTCACCTGGCACATGGTGTCCATCGATGTGATGGGACCACTGACAATGAGCACAGGGGGAGTTAAGTACATCATAGTTGCAATTGACCATCTGATGAGATGGGTCGAGTTGAAAACTCTAACCAGAATAGACACTACCAGTACCGCGAGGTTCATCCTGGATCAAGTGGTATACTGGCATGGATGTCTGCATATCCTGCTGAGCCACAATGGGACTAACTTCACATCTTAAGTGATCCTGAGGCTAAACAAAATAAGGGGGATCTGAGGAGCCATGTCAGTACCATACCAGCTGGAGATGAACAGACTGGTAGAACGGGTCAATGGGACGCTGGCTGTGACACTAAAGAGGCTAGTCACAGTGAAAACTTCCATGTGGGGAACGTACCTGAGTTTGGTGATGTTTGCCTACAACATTAGTCATCATATGGTGACAGAAAGGATGTCATTTAATTATTATATGGAAGAAAGGCCGCGTTACCGCCAATTTTTATATTTGGTGGTGGAACCTATGTTTGGGATGAGTACCAAGCAATACTTGAACTGACTGAAGAAAACCTGATCAATATGCAATCAAAATCATTCGATACAACCTTGAAGAAAAGGATATGAGCGAAATTGACAGATGACAAGAACTGACCAGCATTAGAAGAATAAATTAGGGGAAAGAGTCGCCTATTGCAATATGCATGATTTTGGATGAAGAAACAAATTAGATTCATTGTGGTCAGGTCCATTCACAGTAATCACCAAGATGGAGACCGATGCTTAATCCATCAAGAATCTCTTGTATGGAAGAGTTGTAAATCAGGTCCACGCTAAGTATCTAAAGCATTGGATTGAGGAAAAAAATAAAAGAGCTACCAAAGGACCAATGAACCATTAAGTTGGTCATGTCCTGATGATTAGGCCAAGTCTGAAAAAAGGACCTCTGAACCAGTCTAGATGGTTAAGTCCAAAAAAGGACCACTGAACCATGGAAAACTGGTAGGCTTAAGTACACAGGACCCAGTTTGGGGGAAAAGATGGACCTCTGAACTGAAACAAGGTCAAGTCACATAGTAAAAAAAGAAGAATAAAGATAAAAAATTGATATTAGATATTGGGAAAAAAGTTTTAAAATGCATAGATAAAAAAGCCAATATATTTTTATAATTTTTATTTTTATTGATCATCCTCAGTATGGGATGATTCTGCCTATGTCACCTCTTGGGGGAGGGAGGATGAATCGTGATAGTAATAAACAGCCTGTTGAGATTGATATGCAATTGGACGCTTGCGAGGGTGAGACCTACACAAAACCATGTTTGTTGAGCGGATGCCAAGCCCTGAGAAAAATTGACTAGGGGAAGGGAAATTGAGATGTCGGAAGATGCCAATCGTGAAACCCCACAGTGGGGAGGAAAGCAGCAATAAAAAAAGAGGCAATCAGTGAATAACCCCGAGTAATCCTGGTATGGAGCTTGAGCCAGAAGATTTGTCTTGAGCACCTGCTGACGGGCTTCATCAAGGACACTGGACATGTGGGCTGGCAATAAAGAAGGAATACTCAATGGGGGTTGTCAAATCATGCTCCCTATAAATGCCAGAAGTGGAAGTTCCAATGGGAAGCTCCAGAGAAGAGATAGTTGTGCAGAGAGCAGATTGCAAGCTGCAAATGGCGACTATGGGCTTCATGGAAGCTAAAGCTGAATGACCATTGGAAACCAGGCGAGGCTGGGAGCTTCATAGACCAACTTTGAAGAACTTGGCCAGCTAAAGTGTTGAGCATATGTGGCAGTACCCAATCCAGAAGGTTATCTAGGTCAGAGGAATTCAGCGCTAATGTCAAAGCCTCAGTGACTTGGGCCCAGAGTTCAGTGTAGGGGAGCTCGAAGTGTATGCTGTTACCAATTGAGATCTCAAAAACCAGTACAGCAGGTTTGTAAAAATTGACTGAGTTGGAAGAGGAACTCAGGGAGCAGGTCCAACCCAGCAAGGAATGAATGATTCAGAGCAACCGGTATAATCTCTGGAGCATCTATGATGATGTTTGGAGCATCAGCAAAAGGAGCCAAATCCAGGAAGGTTTTGAAGTCCAACTATGGAATTGAATGCAAGGGAAGAGTTGGCTGAGAGTTGTTTGAAATGATGGGCAACCTGGTTTCTGAGTATTAGTTACCATTTCCAGTAATTCAATGGAAGGACTAGCTGCTTGCACCAGAATAGGCATATGAGTCCTGGAAGGACCACAAAAGAGGTTCTGTCAAGCATCCTGACTCATATGCTGGAAGAGACGGAGATCTAGATCAGCCAGATTATTGAGGAGCTGCTGGTAGCGAGATTCAGAATTTAATATGAGCTGGATGAGAGGGGAGATGTCAGACATATATAGAAGTGGACATTAGGCACTATATAATCTATTAGGCTCCAATTTTGGGGAAATTAATCTCAATTTTAAAGAGATAAGCTCTTCAAGGGAAGAATTAAGAATGATTTATGCCAAGAGTTTATGAGCAAAATAACAAGGGCGAATAAGAAATAAGTATTTTAATTAAGCTGCGAAACAAACATTAATGGCAAGAGTCTCCTGTCTAAGATGAGGAGAAAATTAGGAAATCAAGGATGCCAGAACAAGAAATCTGAATATGACAGCGTGTCATATACCCTGACGGGGAAAACTGGATCCTTGGATTTATTATCATAATGAGTAAATCGATCAGCCTGGCATGACAAAAGTCGTGGGACCGCGCTCTGAGAAGGCGGTAGCGAAGTGGAAGAGGAAGAATGCTGTATGGCAAAGGTCATACCGAGCAGCGCTGAGTATTGACAAGTATACTCCACTTGAACCAATGAAGTATTTGACCAGGTGTCCGCTGCAGTGTTCTCATGCCCCAGTCCTTTTTTCACTGGAAATCTAGGCAAGAGGGGGATGTGTTGGGATGTTTGCCCATATTCCCAGACTTCTAGATTACCTGGTATCTCTAGGGGAAAATTCCCTAAGGCGAAGTGAATCAGAAATCAGTTGGCCCGAGTTTTGGAGGAACTACATTCATGGGATTTTGGGATATTCACCTGGTCATATCCATCAGGGATTGATCTGGATGAATACCTAATATCTCATTGGGTGGAGTGGCTGACTAAATAGGGGCATCTGATAGTGATTAACTATCAGGTGTACCTATTGGGATTGGTTGGGTTTCATCACTGACTGATTGGGAATGAATAGTGAGTTGAAAGGTGAATGATGCCACCTGCAACTAGTGAATCGAGCAGTTGATGAAGTGACCTGCCATAAAGGGTAATAAGTCCCATTACCTAGGCAGGTCGCTAGCCAATTATGATTGGTTCAGTTGGATCGAGAGGAAAACGTTAGAGACATGTTTTTGACTCTTTCTGTTTGAGGTCTCAAGGATTTCCAATGACGAAATCCTAGCCAGGATGGGAAGACCATTGCTGCTGAGACGAGGAAGGTTGATTAAATGGCAACAACTGCCATTTCATCGAAGATGTGTCAACTGAGGGTTAAACAGCTGAAGCCCCTACTATATAGTTTCCTAGGATTTACTATAATAGAAAAATATTATTATTAAAAAACGTTATTATATTCTACAGTAATGTTGTCAATTCAGTTTATAGTTAGACTATCAGCTTCTATTGTGTCATTCTATTCAAGGATATTATTGCAGAAGGCAATAATTGGAAGACTCTCAGAGAGAAGAGTAAATATATGAGCGGGGATTTAGAGACAAAGGAACCACAATTAGGGATAGCTGCCGACTGTGTGTTGAGCCGAAAGAGAATGTCACTGGGGTATCTTACCAAAGATTGGGTGGACAATAATATAGGGAACAAATCCCTACAAGTACAACTTACAGAGTAAATAATTGGAAGTACTGGCCAAAGCATTGGGCCTAATGGTAATTTAATCTCAACTATGGATAAGAGTCTCCATACTATTATCAATTAATACATTCTATACAATGGAACGAAGTGCATGAGGAAATTGAACCTGTACAGTAAAAAAGTTACAGGGTTGACGGCCATTAATCAACTACTTAAGTAAATTCTTACAAAACGTTAATGTCATCAAGGTACACTAGGATGCATGACAGCGTAATATCACCAAAGGATAGTATCTTTGGCCCAGTTCGTAGCTGTGACATTATATAGCCCTTGAGGCATATGGGTCAGTTGGAAAAGCCCTTTGAATGTGATTGTGGCACATTTCTACTGCTCCATCATGGGCAACTCGAGTTTTCCAGTAACCCAATATCAGATCCATTTTTGAGAAGTAGCTAGCTCCTCCTAATTAGTCCAAAGCATTGTCAATCCAAGGCAAGGGATACAAATACTTCATAGTAATTCTGCTTTGCTTCTGATATCCTATCACTAGCTAGTTGGTACCATACTTCTTTTTTACAATCATAACGGGCAAAGCACATGGACATTTGTACAGTTTGAGCATCCCTTTCTCCAGCAACTTATCAAATTCTTTGGTGACAACTTCTTCAGCTGTCTTTGATCAGCGAACTGGCTGAGACCTGATGGGAGGATGATCCCCAGAGTCAAATCAATGGATCACCCCCAAGAACAACCTAAATCGTGGTCTTGGATGGCAAAATTCTCCTTATAATTCTGATATAAAGCTATTGCTTAGTATTTTTGTTTTTCTGATAACCCTATTGATTTCTCCCGTGTTACCAGTGTCATTAAGCTGGCTGTGACTCGATGGTTAGACCAAATTCATCATGTGAATTATACTCATGAACCTGAAGGACCTCCTTAACTGGGGTCAAGTGTAAATATACTAGTATTTGTTGCTGAGGATTTGCTTTTGTTCATTCCAGAGTTTCACTAACAAAACCTTGATCTCCCCATGGCATGGGAGTATAATATATTGAGCCACATGAGGCTCAAGCCACATTTACTGATAGGGCCCAATAACCCACTGAGCTCAGCTGGCACTTCCACCTCTAACTCAGTGTTTATTAGGACTTGGTGTCTGAAAGGAATAAAATTAGGCCCAGCAGCTTGGAGAAATAGCCCTTGATATTTGTATAACTGATGGGTAGGGCCCAGGTCTTGCTTTTTAGTCGATGGTAGTTAACCAAAATCACCTCATTACTAAATGCAAGCTTGATATGGCCCATGTGCACCAGATCCTTTGGCGCTCTGATAGAGGTTAAGTAATCTGGGATCTGCTGCCACAAAATTTCAAAGGTCCTTCGCCATATCAATGACAGCACCAAATTGTCACAGGAAAGAGTTCCAATTAACAGGTTGTAGTTACTGTTGGGTAGCACTATTGCCAGGGCAATAATGACAATGGACCCAAACCTCAAAGATAGTGCGCTGTATGCCCCTCAGAGACCGTGCTTTCCACTCCAGTGGTCCTGTACACCATTTGATGTTCCACATCAGGTTTTAACGTCAACTTTGCCATCAACTTTTTAGAAGCTATTTTTACTGGGATGCCTGTATATCTTATAGCGCGAACTCTATTTTTGCTACAAAAAATGTCACAGTATTACACTTATAATAAGAGGAATATTGACTGTTTAACAGTGAAAACATAAGGGTCTCTTTTCCCTAAACTCATAATCCCCTCACTGACTTTGAGGTATTTTTTAACAATAGCGTCCACTTGGAGGGCGACGTTTACTCCTTTCAGAGTTGGCAAATCATCAGCTGGATTCAGATTGTCTGAAGAAGCTTGGTTGAACATTTGACAGGCGTATGGCTTTGGTTGCTCCTGAGGTCCTTCATCCGCTGCGGTCTAAGCTTGTGCTTGTGTCAGTACGTTCACTCTTCCATTTGATTAGTGGTATAAAATCCTGTCATCATATTGAGGGACATCCGCTGGATATACTACAAATGATCAGGTGGGACTTTCAGGGTTGGGTAGCAGAGGTAGAGAGTCATATCTACTATTCTCCATCTTTTCCCTTGTAGTATTAATCTTGTTGCACGTAGTTAAGATGACAGTTAAGGCAACTCAATGCAAGGTGGCCATGGCGACCAATTCAAATCAAAAAACCCCATAAGGGCTGCATCATTGTTTCTCATTATAGGGGCTAAGTTGATAGTTTTATTGTTGATCATCAGCTTAAACAGGGCCAAGTCAATAAGATGATTGCTGATGCTCAGTGTAACTAAGCCCGGGTCAGTAGTTGGGTTACTGACAATTTTCATAAATGGGGCATGAGTGGAAATTGAAATGCTGGGATAACTCAGCCAAGGATGAGGCATGGGATTAAAGTAAGGCTTGAGGTTACTAGGGAGAATATGGGCAGGACAAGAGTATTCCTCTGAATAAGAGGGTCCAGTGACAGCGGCAGTGTGTTTTCATTCTGTATTGGTTGGAGGAAAGGTAGTGGAAAGACAACGCAGAAATGGAACAATTTTGATTAAAGGTATAGTAATCGTCCAAGATCTGAGCCATGACATTGTAAAGCTCATGATATGGATTCACTATTGATGCCATTACGATGCACACATTAGCTTCCACTAAAACTCCTGCCCTGATTAGCACATGTGCTTCTGCCATAAAACGGTCAGTAAACGCTGTGAGTGTCTCATTACAGTGGAACTCGATAGTCAAGAATTCCGCCTTCTATCGTGACAATTTTAAAGTGCCCCTGAACAGCTGCAACACAGTATTTTTTACTTCTTGGTACATAACGGAGAATCTTGGAAGATAGCAGATGACTTGATCGGCATTCACTACATACAGGCAGAAATTAACAGTTTAGCTTTACACCAAACTGAGGTGCCTTCCGCTGAAAACTCAAGTTGTTTAAAGATACTGTGAATATTCCCATTGCAATCAGATGGAGGCAGCCTTTTTATTACAGACCTCCTCCTTCCGCTCATAACCATGACTTTTGGGATGTACTGAGGAATGGGTCAAGATCTATAGGCAGTCTCTTGCTGCGGAGATTGGCCAGTGAATGGTGGGTTGTCCATAGATTCAAAGGTAACGTGGGCCACTTCAGTGGGCAGTACAGCCATTAATTGGGGAATTGGCTCTCTGATTCATAACCTTATCCAGAGCTGCCTTCCTGGCGGTAGTAGCTCTTGCCAGCATCATATTTATCAAGATTATGCCAAATTCTCTTATCTCCAAAAATTTCACCCCATCAATTCCCCAGCATCATTGGAAGGAGAGAGAAATTTATCTCAATATATCAAGGTTAATGATCAATCTCATCCTGATCAATTGATTGAAGATTCAATTGCGCAAAGATTAATCTACTCTGATAGATTACAAGCTGTTGCAAAGCCTATAAATATCCCCTCTTTTTGATAATAAAAAATAGGTAGAATTATAAACTGTATTTTCGTTTAATTTTATTACTTTTTTTGGAGAATCCGCTCAGTGTAACTTCCAGAGAAAACCTACCCCATTGGAAGTGTAATTCAAAACTTCCAGACTGATGCTCACTCCAGAGGCACTCTGAGTTACACACCAGTGAAAATGTCAGTCACTACCAAGAATTCTAATTTTTTGCCTGAAGAAACTCAAGACCATGAGCAAGGCTTCATATTTTGATGGGTTCGTTTATCTGAAACCCAAATCCCAAGATTACCCTCCACGTTGGATTTTTGTGCCAACTTGGAATTTTATGGTCCTAACTTAAACTTTACCTCAGATTTTCAAATACCACCTGAGGTTTTACAAAATACTATCAACCAACTGCTTGAAGGTGCTTTAATCCCTGGAATCTATTCTACCCAATCTCGATCTAATGCAGTCCTTCTATTTTGTAGGGAGCGTTGCAATCCTGCCAAATGCCAAGAATTGGCCCCAATAAATTCTTGCACCAGCTTGTACACTCAAACTTTATGCCATTTATTACCCATAGTAGGAATGCATCATCAAGGGATGCTCAATTTATTAGAGGTACTTCAACTTTTTATAATCATGTTTCTGAATTTTAAAAGTTTGCCTCTGAGTTTAGCTGAGATAACTGCAAGGCCATTATTAGAATTGGACCCTTTTCAACGAAATTCATCAACAGATTATTCATCTTGATATTGGGATGTCTAATTTTGTTGATGAACAGCTCACAAAGCGGGTTCAGGAGATTCAGAGAGGATGGGGAGAGGGTTTTACCAACTCTCTGAGCTTAATTAATCAATGGAGGAGGAAGTTAAAACCCGTCTCATTCAGTTGGAGCAGCTGTACTCAGGAATTTAATTTCAGGTCAATGAGGTAGAGAAAACCACTGGAGCAGTGGGTCCCCAGGGGTTAAGGACCACGAGGGCCACCTGGGAGTGATTGCCATGTGGACCACCCGGTATTGATGGACCTAGGGGACCCCCTGGGGATGTAGAACCTCATGGACCACCGGGCATGAAAGGATTTCAGGGGCCTCTGTGTGCTGATAAGCATTCGCAATCCCTTCACCAAATTGACTCTCTCTTGAGCATGGTGGGTCTCTCACATGATCAATTCTATAAATTGGCCAAGGAGTGCAACTTAACCCCTGATGTGGTACCAATTGAACCCTCATGTCATTTCAGTCTTTATCTGATGAGTTGGTCAATTTGGGAAAATGGGCAAAGAACACCAATATCCAGCTGCATGCTTGTGAACCTTGAGAAATGCTCCAAGCGAAGATTGAGATGCTGGAACTTAAGTATAATGCCCAACAGGAACCAATTTTTGAGCTATCTCGCTGATTAGATGAGAAAGTGGGGCTTGCTGAGCTGAATCGTCAGAATATTGTTATTTGTACCGAAGCTGCTGGTCCTTATCATCAATTTTCTTCTCAAGCGTTAGACTCTAATTTGCATGTTTCCACTCAATCAGATCAACCAGTAGTACATGTTTTGACCTCTAATGCCTCATGAGTTTCAAACCGGTACTCAAGGACAAGTACTCCCTGGGTAGGGCAGCATTATCTCCTTCCTCTATCTTTATGAAAAGTTGCTAAGTGAGACTATGAATCACCAAAAGATATATTATTTGCCAAATTGCCTTACTCATTTGGCTCAGGATATCATGTTACCCCATTTGATGACTTGCTCTACCTGAACTCAGGTGAAGGAAGCGCTAATCAAAGAATTTGAGATTGAGCAAAGTCTTTACTCTCAAAAACAGGCTTTTATGGGTATACAGCCCTACCAAAACGAATCCATTAAAGACTTTGCCTATTAGTTCTATTGGGAAGCTCAGACTCTAGTGGCTTGTGTTCAGTTAAATTTGGATGATGCTATTATGGCAGTTATGTCAGCGTTTTCTTCCAGAATGCAAATACAAGTACTTCTAATCAGGGTAAAAAAGTATTTTCTAAAGTAATTTGGAAATTAAGGAGGCCTTATTGGAATTGCCTACTCAATTCTCTGAAAAACCCCAAGTTTATGAGTGTAAAAGTTGCAGATGACCACATAATCCAACCTTTTGACCAAATATAAGATTCAAAAATTAAGTTATAATTGTATAGGATTGGCAATAGTGGACGATTGATGATAATATTTCTGGGCATCATCCCAGATGATATTGAGGCTGCCAACAGATAAATTATTGCCAAGCATCATCCCCAATGATATTTGAGGCTGTCAAGGGATGATAGTTTTGTCAGGCATCATCCCCAACAAAATCAAGAAATAATTTGATATTGGAATAACACCCAATAGTCAAAATAATAGGGAATAGTTCAGAGAAGAATGGATTGGAATTGTTGGAAACTACCAAAACAATTGAATGCTGGAGGTAGAGAAAGAATCATCATTGGCCAAAACAATAAGTTTCGTGTACCCAATATCAATTTTTTGGTCTGCCAAACACTCAAGGATTGTATTGCCTAAGAAATCCAAGGCAACGGTACCTGATGAGATTTGGTGCCTAACACTGATGGTCAAACCAGTATAGGAGCACAAGTAATTGTCAGCGGACAGCTGAAAAGTTTTTCCAGTTCTAACTATACAAACCCCAAATCATTCCCTAATAAAAGCAAATTAAAACTTTATAATAACTTTATTGTATAACATTGATTGTTTAAACATTAATCTTAAGAGAAAAGTGCTAGGATCAGATATCCTTAAGTTGGCTTTATCAAAATCTCCATTTGGCTCTGCGAAAAAAATAGGAAAAAGTGTTCCCTACCAGTATCAGAATATCTTCAAGAGGAAGAAGCACTTGTCTAGCGTTGGATAATACAGTCAACGTGGCTTTTGGGGATTCAACTCTAATAATACTCTTCATAATATTATTGCCTCAGTCTATCAAATTAATCAAATTATCAATGCAAGGATCCACTAATCTGTACAGTTGAATTCTAGGGCCAAAAGAGAGCCATCCAAGACCAAGATTTTAACAATGAGTCTCCTAGACCTTCCGCCCCAAAGTCTATGCTATGCCTGAGAATACTAGGGCGATCCAGTGTAACTAGTGTCATCAATATTTTAATACTGAGGATCATTGTTTCAAGAAAGAAGCAGATAGAATAAGAAAAGAGATAAGCCCAATAAGATTCTCCACCTCAATAATGATATGAGTGTGCAGCAAGAACATCAAAGCCCGATTGATTATAATAAAAATGAACATTCTTCTTATTTCTTACCCTCCTTGTTGGCTTTATCCTCTTAGTTTGGAAGCAACATTACCCATATTGACTTCCAAGTAGATCAGGTCAATGCCAAAGCTATCATAGATACATGATCTCCAGTAAATGTTATTTCATCTAAATACATCAAGCAGATCAAATTAACTCCTACTATTTCTCACTTTGAAGAATATGACATGGCTGGACCTCAGAGTAATTGGTCAATTGGAGCTTTTTCATCCCTTCCCCTGAAAATTGGGAAAATAAATTTTAAAATCCCTGTTATTGTACTCAATAACTTGAGTTATGACCTACTTTTGTGGACTCAATTTTTATATGAATTTGATGGAATTATCAATTTCCTGATTTGTCGTTGTCTCCCTTGGGGTATAGATTTTCCTTACTTTTATCCAATAATGCTTCTATATGACATAGGCTATGTCTGCTAGAAGGAACCAAAAGGTTTTATTCACTTTAATTTTTGTTGGAGATTCTCACGCAAAATTACCCCTACCTGTCTGATATTGAAGAGGGGATGCATATTTTCTCCCCCAAAAACTTAGTTATTCTGCCAAAATCACAGGTAATTGTTAACACTTCTTTGCATTTTTTGATTCCCAAAAGGCATTTGTTACAAGCTTAAGGTATCTCTAACCCTTCTGCTAAAGAACTCTTGCCTTGTCCTGAAGTATTGGATTGTGATTAATCAGGATCATTATCTGTCTTACTGGTGAACCTTACCAATGAGCCAAGATTGGTAGATTGAGAGCATCCAATTGCTTATGTCAAGTTACTGTCATTATCTTAGAAATTATGATGTTCCTCCTTAGGAAGTCTGCAAGATTTTGGGTTGGAAAGTGATCAGGAAATCCTTCTTGTGGGTCCCGCTATCAGGAAACACCTCTCTAGTGAACTGGAGAAACAAGTGCTTCAATTGTTAGACGAATATTCTGACATTTTTGCCAAGCATACTTACAATTTTGGGAAGATGAAAGGATTAATGCACTCTGTTGAAACTGGCGATCACCTTCCTATTTGTGCAAAGCCCTATTGTAAGTCTAAAGTAGAAGAAGCCCAGGTTACTGAGGATCTGCATCAATTGTTAGTGGATGGATTGATGAAACCCTCCAATAGTCCTTGAGCATCTCCATTGTTATTGGTTAAGAAGAGAAGATGGTTCTCACCAAGTTGTTATGGAATATTGCAGACTGAACGCTATTATCTGACGAGATTGTTATCCCTTACCTAGGATTGATGATTCCCTTAGGTTGTTAGATGGATCTACCTATTTTTAGGCCATGGACTTTGCCAGTGGATATTAGCAAATCAAATTTTCACCAGAAGACCATGCCAAGTGTACCTTGATATCAAGTAGAGGTTTGTTTGAACCCACTCATATGCCTCAAGGACTTAGCATTGCTCAGCAACCTTCCAAAGGGCCATGGACAGTATGTTAGGAGATCAAAAGTTTGCTTGTGCTCTGGTATATCTTGGTGATATTAACATGTTTCCCAAAATTTTATCAAGCATTTGGATCATCTAAAAGAAGTTTTCAGACGAATTTAGAGCTCTTCCTTAAAACTCAAACTCTTCAAATGTTCATTCTTTCAAAACGAAATGTACTTTTTAGGAAATCAGGTCTCAGCTAAAGGGACTCAACCCTTCTTAGACAAATATAAGCCATCCAATGAATGCCTCCTCCAACCTCTCTACGGGATATACAAGTCTTTCTTGGCATAGTTGGGTATTACTGCCAATTTATACTCAACTTTGCTGATATGGCTGAACCCTTATTTCACCTGTTTCAAAAAGTGTGCCCTTCAAGTGGGGATCAGCTCAAGAAAAGTCGTTCAATTCTCTACGTACTGCCTTGATTAAGACACCTGTTCTAATTTATCCCCAATTTGACAAGCTTTTCTTTTTACATACTAATGCAAGCAATGTCGCTATTGGGGCTATCTTATCCCAGTGTGATGAAGAACAAAAGGATCATCCTGTCGCGCTTTATAGCAAAACTTTGTTTAAAGCTGAACAGAATTGCAGTGTTACTGAATGGAAATGTTTGGCTGTAATTCTAGCAATTAGCACATCCGTCCCTTCTTATATAGGGACCATTTCTCTGTATTACTGACCATTCTTCCTTAAGATGGTTGCAGAACATGAAAAATCCTGATGGGAGGTTGGCCCGTTGGTCTTTAAGGTTGCAAAATTACGATATATCCATTGTTTATCACTCAGGTGCTCAATATCAAAATGCTGATGGGCTGTCCCGATTTCCTTTTATGACTTATGAACTAGAAAAAGAAAACGCTTATATAATCTTATTAAAAGACCTGAGTTGTAGGATCAAGAAACTAAAGAGGATTGAGCCTTTCTAAAATCAATTACAAAACACACTATGATTTGGGACGGAGCTTTTTATAAGAAAGTCAAATCCAAGGGGTTGCACTTTCTGCATCCCAAATCTTGATTTCACGCTGTAATGGAAGTTCATGAACAAATCAGTCATAGCGGTTTAAAGAAGACTCAAGAATAAGTGAAGGCTCAATACTATTGGAACAACATGACTAAATTTATTTGAGAGACCTTGACACATGTCTTATTTGTAAACGCCATGGAGCTACTAACCCTACTTTTCAACATCAAGTTATGCCTCCAACTAAAGCATTTGAGGTGGTTAGCATTGACGTTGTAGGTCCTTTTCCTCAAGGATTGCATGGACATCAGTATATTATAATGGCTGTCGACCATTTAACTAATTGAATTAAGGCCATTTTAATTGCTACCCCCTTGGCTAAGGCTACAGCGCTTTTCTTATACCAGCATATCATTTCTCAACATGAGTGTCCAAGGTCCTTATGTCCGATAATGGGACTAACATCACCTCGCAACTTATACAGAAGTTATCCAAATTATTTAACGCTGCTCAGCGATTTGTTGTCTAATATAATATATCGACAAACAGGGCCCTTGAACAAGTTAATGGAACCCTAAGCTCAAGTCTAAGAAAGATGGCATCCACTGACCCAACTTGGTGGAATTTTTGATTTCCTAATGCCTTGTTTGCTTATTGGATAAGCTGTCATTGCATTATCAAGATGTCACCTTTTAAGTGCATATATGGGCTGGATCCTTCATTCTCTTATAGTGTTCAGACAATCCTTGAGGAAAGAATCCAAAAAATTATGATTTAATTATGAGGAATCTGGCCAATGAGATTATCCGTCTTCAATCTCAAGCAATGAAATTGATTAGAACAACCACTTGAAAAGAGACTCAAAGAAGCAATCAACACAAACCTGCCTTACCTAAATACCATATTGAGGATTACGTTATGTACTATCATTCTCAGCCTGGTGGGCGAACTGAAAATTAAGGAACTAATTGGTCTGGTCCCTATTGAGTATATATTGAAAAGGATTAGAGTTTTCAATTGTCCATATTGATATCAGTAGAGTAGTAAATCATATTCATCCTAGGTTTATAAGAATTCACCCTCCACCATGATCAAATCTTGAGGGGTAAGTGTTGGGATTTTGCCAATTTCTCTTATCTCTGAAAATTCCACCCCATCGATTCCCATGCACCATTGGAAGGAGAGAGAAATATATCTTAATCTATCAAGGTTAAAAAACAATCTCATCCTGATTAATTGATTGAAGATTCGATTGCACAGAGATTAATTTGCTCTGATAGATTACAAGCTGTTATGAAGCCTATAAACATCCCCTCTTTTTGATAATAAAAGTTAGGTCGAAGTATATCCTGTATTTTCTTTTTATTTAATTACTTTATTTGGAGAATACGCTCAGTGTAACTTTAAGAAAACCTGCCCCATTGGAAGTGTAATCAAAACTTTAAGAATATTATCTACCATATATAATTTTTCTGAGCAGACCATTGTCTTTCTTCCTCTTCCTAATGAGAGGGCTGGGAGGTACCATTCAATTTCTGCTCTGTGCAATGCATTAATTCAGTAGTGTCGTCCTAGCAATTATCAAGTTGCTTGTTTTGTTGTCTAAGAATTCACATTTGACTAAAATTGCTGTCAAGCTGGTGCATAACGTCGTTCTGTTCCTGAATTAGCTCAACATGTTTTTTGAGCAACGCATCTTAAGTTAGTTTGAGTTACTCATATATGGCTGTTGTGTTTTGTGAAGATTCCCCACCAAAGCAGATCTGATGTGATATGGTCAGAGGCTGGAGATTTTAATTTTTTGTGGTTTATCAATGGTCCCCCTGTAGTGAGCACCCCATTATAGTGTTTGGTCACAACGGTTGGTTATGCTATAAGGGTTTCACAGGTCAAACCCACTATACATTGGATGTAGATGTGAGGATCATCTGTTATCCAAAAAATTAAAGATATAATAGAAATACAAAGCAATAAGCTCTAACCACAGTATTTTACTTAATTTAATATAGGCAGATTACTTCTACTTTGCGCTCAAAATTCTAACAACGTTCTCCTTCAATAGCACATTCTTGCTTATATATCAGAAACTTCAGACAATACCTCTCTTTTCTTAGATTATTCATGTCCACCATATTCCCATTGGTTCTGATAAAGTGATATTCTTAATTGAATATAGCCCTATTTTTGAGGCTATTTAATTTATATTTGTCAAATGTTAACATTACCTTATTGCCTCATTTGGATATGATCCAGTAATAACCTATTCTAACACAATATTGCCACATCTCAAGGCGCTCAAATAATCATAAAAAGATATCCTTTTCGATGTATTATTGCCAATCTGCCATAGTTCTTCAGGGCTTATTGTCAAATCATACCATAATTTTAACACAGAAAAATCCAAATTCTAACTTTAAAGCAGATAAAACTTTCTTTGATGGATGTGACCTTGTTCTGGTTTCAGATTGAATTTCTTTTCTTCATTAAATCTTGGTAATGTCTTTCTTCCTGGTCACCTTGTCTTATATAAAACAATGTTTATAGTTTTTAGGTTAATAAAAAATCTTAAATCTAAATAAATATAATAATTCTACTCAACCTTATTTTTATTAGAGGATGTGATAGCATAAAGGGAACGCGTCCTACTATTGTCCTCACAATGCAGGTTTGAATCTGGTCATGGAAGTAAATTTAATATTTTATGTCTATGAGGATAGCAATACATGTGGAGCTATGAACCGTACCTCCGTCCATCCAAGTATATTAGTGAAGTAAATTATGTGATCCTGTCCTATCAGATCATGCAAAGGAAGGGTTTCTCAGTACTTGGTGTTTTTCCTACATCCCTATAATTTTTCTTTATCCTAAACTGTTGTGGTATATATTCCTGAAATTGACCCACTTTTATAAGTAATATAAATATTTTTAAAAAATTTCTTAATTTGCAGATACTTTTATGCCATCATCATTGAGTCCCTTCTTAATGAATCAGTTTAACATAACGGATATATAAAAAAAGCCTACAACTTAGGTTAATCTATTATAATGTTTGTTCAGCTTAAGTTAAGATGATAATCTTAAATTTATTACCTAAAAAAGCACTTATCTAATCATCTAATGGCAAGAAGCTTAAGGCTTCATTCAAATATATTTAGTGTAAGTCTGTAAATGAGATGAAATCTGAAGGTAAATTTCTTAAAATCCCAGGGTTATCTTAGAATATTATTACCCAAACATATATATGCTGTTTTTTGTATAAAGGGAACATGTTCTTTTTCAATAAACAATAGAGACCATCAATGAAATTTTAAACGTTTGCTTTTTAGTATATCTAAAAGATCAAAACGAGATAATTCACTAAAGGGAAAAGGGCCATTTAGGATATAAGATAACTAGAACTCCTTATTAGTCTACTTTATACTAATATGTTTTTCATCACACATCTTAACC
Source organism: Massospora cicadina (assembly GCA_022478985.1). NCBI lineage: Eukaryota > Fungi > Entomophthoromycota > Entomophthoromycetes > Entomophthorales > Entomophthoraceae > Massospora > Massospora cicadina. The sequence goes on along the minus strand of JAKSZP010001517.1, from coordinate 66,160 downwards.
TTTGATCCTCACAAGATATTGTTAGATAAGGCGTTCAGATGCTCAGAACTCTTTAAGGCGCTTTATGCACTGCTTTAGTATGCATGTCTGTGTTTTATCAAGGCAATCATTCAAGTTAACCAGTTGATGCCAAATTTTATACAACCATTGGAGAGTATCTAATAAATTTAAGCTTACCTGTATTATGTCCATGTTGGTTGTAAAACTGTTCTAATTTTGAAGATCCAGTTTTATACTTTATTAATAGTTAGATTAGAAAAATAAACTAATATAATATCAATTCTGAGGTTCATATATATATATATATATATAAACAGCTTATTTTTGTTTGAAACTAGATAACCTTTAGCAAAAAAAGTGTAAGAGGTTAACACTTCTTCTTTCACATTTTGGGTAACACTTTACTCTCAAAATCTTTTCTGCAGAAATCTTTTATATTGCACACTTAAAAGCAAGTAAGAAGTATATAAATACTATATGTGCAGAAGACTTTCTGGAATAGCCTGGTATATTTAGGAAATTTTTGAGCTTTGATTTTATTGTCTTAACTTTACAAATTGCTTTGTAGCGTTTAATGTGTACACAACTTCCCAAGTATTTTTGTGAAAGTCTTTGCTGTTGACATAGGTCTCATATCAAAAACTTATAAGTGCACTAGCTTTTTGAGTCTCATACAAACTTCCCCTTTTGCTGAAGCACTTTAAGATATAATTAAAACTTAATGTGATTTCATTTAGGTGAAAATCACAAAAATCATCTTGAGATGGCATCAAGTAATCTAATCTAGATAAAGATGTAACCTAATAATAGCATATTGCTAATACTTTAAAGCATAAACCTTAGTACTGACTTTTTAATTTTTTTAATGTAACTGCTCAAAAACGCAAAGTTTCTAAGCTTGGAAGTCCACAAAATTTAACTTTACATTCTGCAATTGAATGCTTCATTTTTCAAGATTAAACAAAAATTATCCCCTTTATATAGAGGACAGGCTAAAGTAATGACCAGGTAAGAAGGAAATGCAAATTTTAGACATTTTATAAAAAAATATTCAAAAACCTGCTAAGAGTGCTACTGCATGCACAGATAGCAAGTACCATTTTATAACAGCTTTTTTCTAATAAACAAAACCTATAAGAGAGTTAATTCTGTTCCACTTAGCCACTACTCCTATTTAACCATAAACATACTAAATTACTTGCCTGATATGACATTACTATAGGGCAATCACAAATTATATGGCTAGACTCAGCAAACAAAATGTATAAAGTAACTGATCATGCAAAGGCATACAAGATAAGCCATATATGCTAGTAAGATATCTTGCTTGAGTTTAATATTGCTTAATGTATAGTGGAAGTCAGCAAATTTTGATGAGCACAAAAATTGCATCGTGCTACTTTTCTTTCCAATTACTATCACTTTTAGTAATTTCAATTTGATTCAAACAGCATAATTTGATAATCAACATTAGGCGAGATAAGTATGAACAATAAGGTAAAGAGCTGGGCAAACGCAGTAAAGGGCAGAGGACCTGGACCTGCACTGCCCAAAGGTACCAAGCGCACAGGTACAAACGAAAATCTAAGCAAAAATAAAAAACCCAAGGTCGCGCCTCCCACAGGTTTCATCAATTTTCTAGTAAAATATTGCAGCTATATGAAAGTATCCCAATCGCAACCACTGTCATTGGTGGAACATGGGATACAAGTTTTCCTGGGCGTAGAAACACTGACAATGTGGGAAAAGTTCAGTGAATCCCAACAAAATTTTTTTCTGCATGCGGTGTACCTAACAACCCATACTATACGCAGAGGTTTGTAGATCTTGGGTTTGAAACTGCAGAAGAAGTGAACAAAGCAGTGAAGGTTAGAGTGTTACTCAACCTTCCTGACGGACAGCAATTGGTCCTAACCAAACGCACCCATTGGACAGAATCCAAAGACATTTTCATCATTTTTGACTATCTTCCGACTACACTGGCGCACACAGTAGTCAGATAACATCTATGAGAAGGCTTGGAAGCCTATGGAGAAATTAAACAATTTGAAATGCAACAATTCCAGCTGATGCCGACCCTTAGCATGGAGAAGGCAAAAGCAATAATTTCACCAAACCAGGATGTAATAGAGGATATTACAAAAATCCCCTACATTGCATCCTTCACAATTGATGGAAAAAATCCCAACTGTTCCGTGCAACAGTGGAAAGCGCACCCCTATTTGTAACCACTGCCAGGCCTTTGGGCACAAGATTCATGCTTGCCCCATCAAAGAAGGCCTGAGAGAAATGGAATTCTGTGAGGAGGAAATGGGCGAAGATGACTTAGAGTATGCCAAAATTATGGATACTACACAAGACTTCAACTGGAGAGAACATGGGCAATATAAATAATTGACCCTATTTCCATGAAAGAATGAAAAATGATCAAACAAGTTTGCAATCTGGCCATGGCCAAGGCAAAGGCCTTGGTGGAATCAACCATATCGCTGGAGCAGATCCAGGAAGGCATAGAGGAATTTGAGTCCATGAACCAATCAGATACCGCGGAAAACCATACACCCAATCTGACCAGTTCAAAATTGGCAGAACCCAATTTAGAAATGAATGCAGCAAAATTGGGGTTCAGTGCACCCCAGAAAATGCGGAATTTAACCCAATTGGGAATGAAAATCAACAATGGAATGCGCAAGAAAACAATGTGGCCAATAAAAATCCACAAGTGCACTGCAATAACATTTTAAAACCAAGCAAAGCCAAGAGAGGAGCGAAAACTGCAGTGATGAAAGGGGCATAATACACCCCAACTCCTACTCATGGCTATGCTCTCCACAGCAGAGGTGCAGTGGAGAGCAATGTGAGCGAGGGAGTAGGGTTGGGAGGCCCTGCTAACCACTCCCAAGGCACATTGGGCATCTCAGTAGAGATAGGAACGCTGAACATAGCGGGACTCAAGGCCTTAACGCCCCAGGACAAGAAGTTGAGTCTCCTATGAACCCACCTGTGGATATCCTGGCAGTGCAGGAAACCCACTGTCCACAGGGAGAGGAGGAGGCATGGGAAAAAATGCTCCTCTCAACAATATCATTTTGGTCACTCCACTGTGGGGTGATAGTACGTGCAAACCAAAACTGTAAATTTATTAATAAAAACTCATTCCTGGATGGCTGCGTACTCACTGTAACATTCTCATAGCACACCAAAGTGCACACAATAGCCAGTGTGTACGCCCCAAATGGTGCACAGGACTGAAGAAAATTTTTCACAGCCCTAACACAACTAAACCTACCAGCAAACACTTTTGTCATGGGAGATATGAACTGCTGGATTAACCCAGAGATGGACCAATGGCCATACACAATGGAGATACCACAAGGGCAAGTGGAACTCCAAGTACTAAAGGCCACCCTGGGACTATATGATCCACTGCCAAAAAGGCAATCCCTGATACAAAACATGACACTCCCACATGTACACAATGGTACACTTGTCTCTATGTCGAGGATAGACCTTATTCTTGCACCAATAATTTTCCATCACCAAATTCAAAAATTTAAAACTGCAAAAATCAAATTCTCCGACCAACAGCTTGTTTTGGTGTCTTACAAACTGGCGGAACCAACTACCCAAGCACCCAGATGGTGCAGAATATGCCCAGAAAGTTTAGCCAACTCAGAATTTCAATCCTGGATGGAGGAAAATATCCTCAACCCGGGATTTTAAACACCCTTCTGCTTTGACCCATTAACCACCTAGGAAAAAGTCAAATAAAAAACAACCCAACAAGTTAAACATACATTGTCTAGAAGACACAGGGCAGTTTCAGCCATTATCAAACACACATTGGCTGAAATTGACCATCTATAAAACAATGCAACAAGAATGGGATACAGCCACGGATGGGGTCACAAATGGGCAGAGGTTTCTGCTATGATAAACACCATGATTAGTGAACACCAACACCAAGTTGGAGTCCAATATAAAGGCAAAAATATAAGAGATGGAGAAACTTGCTTGAGTTACTTTTTCTGATGATTTTATGCCAGGAAAAATATGATAGCTTGTACACAGGTCCATTGACCAGACAAATCCATAGCAGAAACACCTGAAGAAGTTGCGACTGATCTGCACAGGTTTTATATGAAATTGTATAAGTCTGAGCCAGTTGAAACAGAAAAAAAATCAAAAAATTCCTTAGAAGTGCACATATTGACACTGCAGTTCAAAATAACAATTTAATTAACCTAATATCGTGCAAGGAATTATTGGAAGTAGTACGCGGTGCAACAGGAGGGAAATGCCCTGGACCTGATGGGTTTCCCTATGAATTTTATATAAAAATTTTACTAACATCTCTAACATTCTTCTAGCTTCAATGAACAAGTATATTATGAAAACATGCCTTCTACCTGGAGGCAAAGAAGCCTACACGGTCACTTTATTCAAGAAAGGAGACAGATTATACTTATCCAACTGGCGCCCAATTTCCCTAACCAACACAGATACAAAAATTTCTACAAAAATTATGGCCAAACGACTAGGAGAAATTGCAACTGATGCGATATCCCCATCACAATATGGATTTGTCCCAAGAAGATCCATATGGGATAACATCCACACAGTTGCAAATGTCTGCCAGTCCAAAACCTCTGGAGCACTTGTCTTTTTAGACCAACAAAAAGCATATGACAGGGTGAACTGGACCTATCTTAGAGCCTGCCTTCAAAAATTCAAGCTTCCAAATAGATTCATAAACTGGGTAATGTTGTTTACAGAGTCTGCAACCATGGCTGTGCGGGGAGCAGGCTTCTTAACCAACCCAGTCATCCCACAGAGAGGACTAAAACAAGGAGATCCTGGCCTCTACTCTACAACTTCAGCCTAGACCCCCTAATCCGAAATACAAACACACTGCTCAAAGGAATCAACGTCAAGGGCCAACCACCAGTCAAAATGATGGCCTTCACTGATGATTGTGTGGTGGGCATATCCAACAATCAAGACGCTTGCAGAATTAAGAAGATAATACAAGACTATTCAGCCATAAGTAACGCATCACTTAACACTGAGAAAACGGAAATTATACTCCTGGGAAAATATCAGACCCAGTGGATGCCATCTACACAGGGCCAACAAGCTAGTACAACATCAAGACTCCTGACCAGACATAGGAGGCGAAAATTAGCAACGACCTCACTGAAACTTCCATTCATCACCAAGCCAACAGCTGGCCCTGTTCGTCACTTGGGAGTATGGTTGGAAGCAGGAGGTTACGCTAACTCCATGATGGAAAATCAACTTCTAGACAAAATAACAAAACGCATTGCCTCCTTACATGGACACCAAACAGGTCTAACAGGAAGGGTCACAGTATTCAACTCTATGATTCAATCAATCATATGGTTCACAGCCCATGCAATCGCTTTCTCACCATCTTTCTTCAACACAGTCCACGCCCTATTACAAGGATGGCTATGGTCCAACCACAACCCCCCTGTACGCCTTGAAACCCTATTTGGCTCTAGAAGGAATGGAGGTATGGAGCTTACTAATTACGTAGAGCAAGCAACCCATATACTGGGATCCTGGATAGCTCAGGTGACTAGCCCAGATCTTCCAGATACACACTGGGCCAGAACAGCAAGATATAACTTCACACGTGCACTACAATTAAGAAACCCAGATCACCTGAACACATTAATCAAATATCTGGCATCCCATCCCACAGCTGCAGGACCATATGGCACTCCTGCACATTTCAAATGAATACTCCTAGCCATGAGAAGAGCGACATGGCAGATTCACATAAATGATCAAACCAGTCACTGAGGACGCCCAAGGCTAACTCACAGACAGGAGATCAATGATCAAATAGTCACAGACAATATAATTAGGAAAAGCCCAAATACCATAGCCAGGATAGATTACCTGGACCATATGGACATACCCTACAACCTGGAGACCCAAAGAAGAGTATGGAGATACACACATCACCCTCTACTCCAACCCAGGATAAGAGCACATGTATGGAGGTGCATGAGGAGAGTATACCAAACAGCTGAACGGTCAAATGCACTCACACCTCATGTGCAATATGTGGTCAGTATGGAATCCTAGCCCACCGTTTAGAACAATGCCCAACATCAGTGGCTGTATGGAAAGAGGCCATTCGCCTTTTCCGCCAAGAAAACGGACATCCATTCAGCCTAGCAAGGAACATGTTTGCTATAAACATGGACTCTCCTATCCACCCATCTCTCAGGGCGCTAATAGTAGCAATAGCACTATGGATGATACATACAATGGTACTGGAATCATTCACAGGAGCAGCGCCAACAATCCAAAAAAGCCATTCATCGCTTCCACAGCCATATATTGAAATATTTCCAAGTATGGCTGTTTGGACATATGACCCCCATAACAGAAGGACAATCAACACATGGTTCCCCATATGGTTCCTAAAAGTTGATCCTTTCCTTCACACATGCTGCATCCAAGAATAAGCCAGCATAACTCTCCTTCCCTACCGTCCTAATCTTGGTGATCCTGGAGACAACAAGAGGGGCCTTGAACCCTCTGGGGTGTCTTTAATTGTTGAATTCTTAATTTTCTCACTATATCAGAAGTGCTTGTCCCCTGGTCGACCTTCCCCAAATAAATAAATAAAAATTGCGTTGTGCTAATCTCAAATATAATTAGAAAAAGATAGATGCAAAAGTCTAGAAATATAAAATAATAAAAAAGTAGCAGTATCAGATAACACACTAGATAGCAAGCACCTAAACTTCTTTTTTAAACTCCATTTTATGATATTATTATAAAATTATGTTATGTGTGGAGTGAGGAGACCAATGTTTTGTCTTACCCATAACAAGCTTAAAACCTGTAATACATTTAGCGCTTCACCTTAGATTGTGCTGACAGGTGTGAAAAACTAATCTTTCTAATGAAATTCAGCTATAGCAGGAACCACCCCACAGGCCAGCACACAATTTTTCCTTTTTTAAAAAATTTACTTCATTATTTAAGATTTTAATTAATATATTGATAAGAGGGGAGGGAGAAAAGATGTCTTTATTAGACAGTGTGGGTTTAAAACGTATTATACCATACTCCCCACCTTAGCTTGTGGGTAAAAATGTGCACAACTACATCCAGTCCAGAATTTTCAAACTATAGGGGAAATATATTTTCAAGAACCTTTGAAATTGCTAGAATGTCCTTATTAAATTGACTATCTAAGTTAATTAATTATATCTTTTGTAACTAGAGAAAATCTCTCATGATAACTACTTCTGATATACTCAAGTAAAATTATCAAATATTGTATAAAAATAAATAAATGGTGATGTATAATTTGAGAAGTCTAGAATTCTAAAAATATACTCAATATAGTCCAAATTTGCATTTATTTAGAACACAAAAACTTGGAGGATTATTAAAGTAGTTAGAGAAAGAATTTTTTCACATTTAAAGAAGTAGGCATCTGTTGCTTCTCATGAATTTTATGAATAGAATAGAGTACTATCAATTAGTTTAATCATCTTGACTTGGCCATGACGAGCACATTATCAGTGTTTTAGACTTATCACGCATCACTTTGAGTATAAAGAGTTTAATTTTGATATAAATCTTTTAACCTTGACAAACTAAATTTTTATACTTATAAAAATAAATCTGCTTCAATAGTTTTAACTCTATATCCAGTTGCAAGCAAATTCAAACTCTTTTAGTTGCTAGTATAATTCTAGTAATATACTAAATAATTAATCTATATCTAGAATTCTTGGAATCATTTGAAGTTGATCGGATTACATGATTCCCATTATATTACAACTTGGTTACTTGAAATGCGTGTGAAAGTGAAAGGATTATACTTTTGCACAAAAGGGTTTAGAAATGAGGCGATATGCTTCCCTTATGGCTTTGCCATAATTTTTATAAGTTTTTACTGATATACCTTTTAACAAACCAGTATATACTTATACTGCATCATACAGTTTTAAGGAATAATATTATATATTTTATGCCCCAAATTTAATCTTTAGACTTTATAACCAGTCATCACCCTCTTTAATTTATCTTAAATGAGGCTATAGGTACAACATCGTCAACTTTGTTATCATTATAGAAAGATGTCTCCTATATTTGAAATCACCTGATATTTGTATACTATAAACAATAATTTGGTTATACTTTAATTAGTGTATTACTGTGGATTTTAGTAAAGGCTGTATCAAAAAATATTATTTGTTTTATAAGGAAATATATTAATATTAGTTGCAAACCTCTGGACTTCTCAATAAGATCTAGTGAAGGTAAAGACATAATTTGTTTATATATCAAAGCCAGATGGTATACCTGTAAGCCCACTCATAGTCTCTAGTTATATAAAAAAACTTAAATTGCTTACCAAAGTTCTGCTTTATGTATTGTTAAATTTAATATCTTATCCCACATCATTTTTACAGACTTGATTGTAATTGTTGAATATGTTGTAAAATTGGTGGTATCAAATAGATACGCCGGCAATTTAGCACAGGGTTTGACCCACTGAGCAATTGGAACCAACGATATGATGATTGTGGTCCGCGAACCAACGGTATAAATGTATATATAAATATGGAGCACTTGCTCCCACAAATTCTTTATTAAAAACCTTATATCGCGAATTCCTTCTATATTCCGCTTTTTTTCTAACTCAACAACTTCCTTAATCACCCATCTCACTTATATTACAACAGCTTAGATGATACCATGCTCATAACTTTTGGACTATTCGGTTCCACTATTCCCTTCATTTCAACTAGTTAATTTCTAATTCACTATCACCCTATTGTAGGCGATTTCATTCAGATTCATCAAATGTCGACATCGCCTCATTCCAAGCACTTAAATTACCATTGCCAGTTCGATTCCAGCGGATTACATTTGATTTGCCATATCAACTTAGTGCTTATCATCAGTCATAAGAGAATCATGATATTACCCCTTCCTTGACTGGACAATGAGACTCCTATTGCTTATATGCTTGGAGGAATTTTGCATGCACTCAGTTGATGATTCGACCAACTAATGGGGTCCTTAATAGTGTATATGTCAACCCCAGTTTTCTCAATGGCTTTGAATGGACCAATCCAAATACTGGCCAGCTTGTGCTTCTGGCTGAACCCATGCTGGTCGTGGAAGAGAACCATGTCACCTTCCTTGAATGATACCAATCCACTATGATATGTCTGATCCACTGCCTGATTCTTAATCTTCTTGGCCAAACTGAGGGAATATACTTCAGTTTGTAGCTTGATCAGAATATTCACAAGGTTAGTCAAATAGTGGTGAGGTTCTAATCTGCCAGTGTCTTCTACACATGCATAAAGCAACGCTGGAAGAGCCGGGTGTCAGCCATATAGTAATTGGAATGGACTCTTTCCTATGGCGGAGTGGTAACTAATGTTATACGTGAATACAGCGGTGGAAAGAAGGGAGCTCCAATCAGAAGGGTGATCTGCTACTATTTTTGGAGTATGTTCACCAGATTTCATTCACTCGTTCAACCATTCCATTGGACTCAGGGTGGTATGGGGTCATCAGACCTCTGCAGATCCCCATAAGCTCATTTAATTTAGGAAGTATGTGCAAGGTGAAGCTGGTGCTATTATCAGTGAGAATGAACTGAGGGCAACCATGTTGATGAATGATGCATTCTAGCATGAATTTTGCTACTGTAACAGCCCCCAGATCTCATATCACCCTTGCTTTGACCCACTGGGTCAAGTGGTCAATCGCCATAAGAATGTACTAACAACAGTTGGCTCCTGTTGGCAAAGGCCCAACAACATCGAGGGAGACTGTATGCCAAGCAAAATGTGGTTTCACTAACTGATAGGACATCATACAATGGAACAGCTTCTACACTTGGCACTGATAGCAACAGGAGATAGTTTTGAGCACATTGAAACTCATACTTTTCTAATAGTACTGTGGGCATAACAACTCCATAGTCTTGTGCATACCACCATGCCTGACCACCCTGTGAGCACTCATAATGATTCCCAGCCATGTGGAGGGCCACGGAAAATTCACTGTAGAATTGCCAAATCATTTATACAGTTCTCCATTCTGTTGGAAGGTATTCGAGCACAATTCGTTTAACATTTTAATTTATTAAGGTAATTTGTCGTCATATTTTCAACTGAGCATCTTATCATAAATCACGTTGCTAAGGTCCGCTGTCACTGCAATAGTTGGTAACTGGGATAAACAGTCTGCATTCTGATGCTTCGCTCCCAGATGGTGAAGAATCTCAAAATTGTAAGCCTGTAACTTAAGAGCCCATCAAGCCAATTGACCTTCTGGTTCTTTGAGATTTTACAACCAGCGTAATGATGCGTGATTGGTTATGACTTTAAACTTTACCCCATGCAGATAGACTCTGAATTGTTTATATGCATAGATTACTGCTAAGCACTCTCACTCGGTCACAGTATAGTTATGCTTTCATGACAGTTTAGACTATGACTACAAAATGCAACAGGATGTTCTTCGCCCTCATCATCTTTTTGAGAAAGTACTGCCCCAACAGTGGAAAGGGACGCATCCATCTGAACAATAAATTCCTAATTGAAGTTTGGGTATTGCAGCACCAGTGCGCTGCTCAACATAATACAGAGTGCATAGAAAGTGGATTGATGATGTTCTATCCACTCAAACACAGTGTCCTTTTTTAACAACTCGAATAGCGGGCCCCCAGTACAGCTAAAAATAGGGATAAAATGTCGATAGTAATCATCCCCAGAAATACCTGTATATCGCGCTTATTATTAGGTGTAGCCATTTTACTAATGGCCTCCACCTTAGCTGGTTGTGGCTGTAGCCCTGTTGCATCTACCACAAAACCCAGATATTCTAGCTGATCTTTGAAAAAGTTGCACTTTCAAGGTTTAATTTTTATGTTTACCTCAGCCAGCTGATGGAATACTGCTTCTAAGTGGTCTAGGTGCTCCAAAAAGGTTCATGAGAAAACGTTAATATCATCAAGGTATACTAGAATGTATGACAGTTTCAGGTTGCCAAGAATAGTGTCCATGGCCCGCTGAAAAGTAGCAGGAGCGTTACACAGACCTTGAGGCATCCGTGTCAGTTGAAAAAGGCCTTTAGAGGTGATCACAGCGCATTTTTCCTGTTCCACCAAGGGTAACTCAATTTGCCAGTAGTCTGATATTAAATCTATCACCAAAAAGTAATGGGCATCCCCTAATCAGTCCAGTGCATCGTCAATTCTTAACAAGGGGTACAAATCCTTTTTAGTAAAACTGTTGAGTTTCTGATAGTCTATTACTACCCAGTTGGTGCCATCCTTCTTTTTTACTATTAGAATAGGTGACGCCCACGGGCTCTTGGATGGATCAAGCATCCCTTTTTGTAATAACTTGTCAATTTCTATAGTACCCACATCTTCCGCTGCTCAAGAGTGGCAAATCAGTTGAGACCTTATTGGAGGATGATCCCTGGTGTCCAATTGATGGACCACCTCTCACGCACACCCTAAATCATGATCATCGACAGTGAAAATCTCCTTGTATTTCTGAAATAAAGCCATTGCTTGATCTTGTTGTTCATTTGTTAATCCTGTTAAATTACTCCGCGGTACCACCATTAGTATATCACCCAATGGTTTGAGTGGTAGTCCAAATTCATCCAATGATCCAAAATCATGAACCTGGAAGACCTCGTTTATGGGAATCAGGTGTAGATACGCTATAGTTTGGTGGCGGCAGATTTGCATTGGTTCACTCTTCAGGTTTGCTAACAAAACCTTTATCTCCCCATGTCCTGGGAGTATTATTCCTGGAGCCACATGCAGCTCAAACCGTGTTTGATGATAGAGCCCAACAACTTCCCCATATAACCCACTCGGCACTTCTACCACTAACTCAGTATTCACTAAGACTTGATGGCCAGAAGGGATGGATATGAGCCCTGCCGCTCGAAGAGGTATTCCTTGATATTCATAGATCTGCTGGGGAAGGGCCCAAGTTTTGTGCTTTAGTCAATGGTAGCGAGCAGGCCATACCCTGTCACTATAGGCGAGGTTGATATGGCTTGTATGCACCGGATCCTTTGGTACTCTCCTGAGGTAAAATAAATTAGAATCTGCTGCCCCAAAATAGCGAGGGTCTTTTCCATCATGTCAATGACAGCCCCATAGTGTCACATAAAAGCAGTCCCAATCAACAGATCATAGTGGCTATTCAGTAATACTACTGCTTGAGCCACCACAACAATGGATCTGAACCATAAGGGAAGCACACTATACGCTCCTTCAGAGACCATGGTTTCTGCCCCAGCAGTCCCATACACCATCCGGTGGTCTATGTCAGGTTTTAAAGATAACTTCGCCACCAACTTAGTGGAGACAATGTTAACAGGAGCACCCATATCAATTATAGCTTGTAATCAGGTATTGGCTACCACAATGTCACAGTAGGTGCACTCCAAGTAAGATGAATGCCAGCTATCTACTACATGTACATTCAGCTGTTCACATTTTTCCAAAAATTTTATAATACTTGCACCAAATGCAGGGTAAACTGATTTAATATCATCCACTGGAAGGGCGACCTCTACTCCTCTTAAAGACAACACATCTGCAAATGGTTCTAGCTGGTCTGGCGGGCTTTGGTCAAACATTTGGCAAGCATAAGGCTTTGGTTGCTCCAGAAACCTTGTGTCTGCCATTTCTTTAACTTGTATTTGAGACACCACATTTACTCCCCCAACCGGCTGTTGGTAGAGGGAAGCATCGTCATACTGGTAGGCTTCTGCTGCACTTAATACAGTAGCTTCAGGTGGGACATATGAATTTGAGAAAGTGGAAGTAGTGAGCTTCATCACTACTCCGCTCTGCCTTTTCCCTGATAACCTAGATTCTGTTGTACGCAAGGGATCTGTCAATCAGGGCACCATCATCCCATGTGCCCGGTGTGACCACAATTAAAACAACATACTCCATAGGGCCTACGTCTGTGCTTAATATAAGTTGGCCCACTTGGAAAAGTATTCTGAGGATGACTGGTGTAATCAGACCCACAATGGTAGATAGATAGCTGTCAATCAGTGTAGTTAGGGTCAAAGTGGTAGTCAGCCAGTTACTGCTCAGCAGTTATAGGACAGATGGTGAGCTGCGGGAAGTGACTTGGCATCATCTGCATTGATGGGTTACTTTCCTCCCCATGGTTAAGGTAGGACTTGGCAACAGCAGGAACCCACTCAATATTGGGTGGAGGGAAATTTACAGCTAACCGACATACAAACTGAACAAGTTTAAGAAGTGGTACATCACCCTCTAACAATGAGGCCATAACATTGTACAGCTCAGGATATGGCTTCACTGCAGAGGCCATTGCAATGCATGCATCAGCTTCAGCTAGAATCCCATCCCCCATCAACACATGTGCTTCTGTTGTAAACTGCTCAGCAAATGCAGTGAGACTCTCATTTCATTGAAACCCTATAGTCAGAAACTCAGCTTTCCGCTGAGACATCTTTGCTTTCCCACCAAACAACCATATCACTGTCTCCTTGACTTCTTGGTAAGTAATAAAACTGTCTGGAAGATAACAAACAACTTGATCAGCACTTCCAACATCCAAGGTAGAGATTAGCAGTTTTGCCCTGCGCTGATCTGAGGCACCTTCTATTGCAAACTCAAATCATCAAAGGGATCTATGATTATTGCCATTGCAATCAAAGGATGGCAGCCAAGCACAGCAGACTTCCTGGAGCAGCTCATCTTGTTTTTTGAGCACTGTGTCCAATGCAAGTTTCAACTCCTCAAATGTAACGGTCCTATTGTCTCATGCAGATTTCTATTCAAAGCAACCTAGGCGAGACATAGTAGGTGATGTAGTTTCTATCAATTTATTACTTGATCAATGGGCCCCCTGTAGTGAGCACCACTGTTGTAAAATTGGCGGTATCAAGTAGATACGCCAGCAATTTTAGCACAGGGTTTGACCCACTGAGCAATTGGAACCAATGATGTGATGATTATGGTCTGCGAACCAACGGTAAAAATGTATATATAAATACGGAGCACTTGCTCCCACAAATTCTTTATTAAAAACCTTATATCGCGGATTCCTTCTATATTCGCTTCTTTTCTAACTCTTCAACAACAACCCCCTTAATTGCCCATCTCGCTTATATTACAGCAGCTTGGATGATACCACGCTCATAACTTTTGGACTATTCGGTTCCACTGTTCCCTTCATTTAGACTAGTTAATTTCTAATTCACTATCACCCTATTGTAGGCGATTTCATTTGTATTTGTCAAATGTTGACATCGCCTCATTCCAAGCACTTAAATTACCATTGCCAGTTCGATTCCAGCGGATTCCATTCGATTCGCCATATCAACTTAGTGCTTATCGTCCAGTCATATTGGAATCATGACAGAATATTTAACAGATCCTTATATCTCAGAAAACTTCTATAATATTTTAAAACTAATTATCTTCATAATATATTGGCATCACTCTTTCACTTTGATTACTTTTTGGTCAAAATTTAAACTTGCAAATCTAGTAACAAAATGCTTGCCAATGAACCACTCCACATTATCAAACTTACAAGTTTAACACCCAATACCTGTCAGGAAAAAGTCCGAGATGAATAAATTACTGAGATTCCAGTTATTATTCATCAAATCAAGAAAGTATGGTGCAATGCTAGATTTGATTAATTTCATAACAAAGATAGTTGCAACAAGGATGGTTAAATTAATCATGTACCAAAACTCAATTGCAACGAGATAATATCAGTTTTTTGAATTCCAAACATAATTTGAAAAGAGAGGGACAATTTACTACCTTTTTAAAAATTATGTACAAGAAGTAATTATGGAAGCTCATAAGTGTATTAATAAAACTATCAAAAATATTAACTAAGCTTGAGTAAGTCCAGGGAGTAGAAAAAAATATATAACTAAGGCAAAGAACTTAAACTTTGCAGTCAATAAATGCTATCAATGTAAGTTCCTCTACTTGTTTAATTTTTTTATACTTGTCCCATATATTTTTATAGAAACAGTTATACATATAAACAAAAACAATTAAGCCCACACAAATTTGTTCATTTCCTAACTCATTTTATGAGAAATTAGTAATCATAAGCACAGAAACACCACTCTATGAAAAACCCTCCAACTATAATTCTGCGTTAAAGCATATTTGTTGCACTGGCTATGATAACAATGAAAGTGGGAGAAGCAGTTTTTCCTTCATTATGTTTAAGTAGTCATTTGTCAATACTAACTTTTATATGATCCATAACGCCCTTCATCAAAATGAACCTTTGCCTCAGGGACAGCAAGTTCATGGATTACAATTCTAAACTGGGATTAAGTAGTCTCAGTCTCTGACATCTTGACTGCCATAGTATCATTTACATTTACCTCATTTTTATTATTAAGAACTTTGATATTGCCCTTGTTTTTAAAAGTTATTAATTGTAGGTGCAAATGTTTTCCCCAGTAATTCAAAATAAACAGCTTATAAAAAAGCCGTAGAACCAAATAAGTTGAAGACAGTGATTGTGCCCAACCACACGCCTATAAATTACCCTACCTTTTCCCTTGAAGGAAAGATTAACTTTAAAATAAGTGAAAGGAGGACTTACTTTGTGGGGGAGCATTTAAAAAGTCTATATTTAGACCTACCCAAATGATGCACTAAATGTTTTGGCTGTGGGTTTCAACTTTCTGATGACACTCTGAGATGTTTTACAGTTCTCTGAAAAGGAATGAGATATGTGCGTTGACTATAAAAATTTTAAAGTCAATTTTTATCAGCAGTAACTCCTACTAGTACAAGATTAAATTCGCAAATTGTTTTGATGAACTTTGAAACAAAGGACAAATTGCTGTCAAATACACACATAAATTTCTAGATGCCATCCAGGGGCGAAATTTGATAAGAAATGAGAATGCTATATTATGGACAAGGTTAGAAAGTGCCTTAGCCAATTTTATCAGAATTCCTTAACAATGCCTTTTAAAATTTTATTAGGATTGACCAATAATTTGGCTATGGAAAGAACTCATGTGTCACAAGGACCTTCTCTCAAGAAACACATACTTAACATGAGCCATGAAGGTTAAAAAGTCACTTGAAGGATTGAATCTGTTACTTTACATAATCCTAGGCTCTTGAGGTTTTAAAGTATAAATGAAAAAGAGTTATATATATGTCGCCTCTGTGTTAAAATGTTGCCGCTTGATGGTAGCTTGCTTCTGCACCCTGATTTTAACTGCACAGATTCTTGACAACTTGCGTTGATTGCTTGAAAATAGATACTCTGGGGCAATAATAGTATAGATACTATTATTGCTGATTACCAAAATCCACATTGAATAAAGGGTCTAACGCTAAACAGGGGCTTCTTCTTGAAAATATGTTGGTACTGGTAGGGAACACTTTTCCTATTCTCTTCACGCAGAGCCAAGTGGAGAATTGATATAACAACCTAAGGATATCTGATCCTTGCACTCTTATTCCAAAATTGTTGCTATACAACCAATCAATCTAAAATAAGCTATTATGAGGGTAAAATCTAGTTTATTAGGGAATATTTGAGGTTAATATAGTTAAATCTGTGAACAACTTTTCCAGCTGTCCGCTTTAAAATATTGGTTCTCCTATATTGGTTTGACCTTAAGCTTTAGAAACTAAATCTCGTCAAGTATCCTTGACTTGATCTTAGGTAGCGCAATCTTGGTGTTTGGTGACGAAATTATCATTGTTAGGAACTCAATACCAATTGATTCAATTGTGTGGGCCGATGACAATTATACCATTTATCACAAGCATTAAAACGCCTAGGTAGATTACAATGACTCCCCATCCATTTTCTCTGAACGATCCCTCATATTTCAACTGTTAATTGTTGCTCCAAAATTAAATTTTTGCTCAATATTGTTGGGGATGATTCCCAACGAGAATATCTTTAGTTAGCAACTGTTGCTGAGATATAAAATTGTAACGCTACATTTATAAAACTATTAGGTGTTGTTCCCTCATTTATGTCTTGCTAAATATCATTGGGGGATGTTTCATGAGAATATCTTTAGTCAATGACTGTCGCTGATATATTAAATTGTAATCACCATTTTTCAAATTAATTGTTCAATAGATTGGATAATGTGGTCAACTATAATTCAACATATCCCCCCTTTGACCAGATTATCCAGCAGAATATAGAGCCCTCGGGGATGGAAGATGCCTCAGCTTGTGCTCATGTTTGGATGTCATATCTCTATGACCTCAGCGGAGTTTATCTCTGTCTACACTAAATGTCATAATCTTTGCTCAGCTTGTGACTTCTTTCCCTTGATTGCTACCCGCTGCTGCCTCTTCTTTAGCGTGGTTTCTGTAAAATCATGCTGCACCAGTCCCATCTCAGCATCCTTTCCAGAAGATGAAAAGGTCTATCTGTACAAACCCCAGGACGGGTTCCCAATGGCATATACCAATTAACCTGTACCAATCCCAGGACAGGTTCAGTGTTTTTTTAGTCAACCTGTAATAACCCCATGATGGGTTCCTAATAGCATCTTGCCATTCAACCTGTACCAACCCCAGGATGGGTTTCAACAATTTGTTAATAGAGATATTCCTGGGGATCTAGTTTCAGCCCATCCTTTCCTACCAACACTCAAGACTCATGCACACCATTGTCTTTCTCTTCCTCCACGCTTGGTAGGTGAGAATATTGCCAGACGCATCACCACATGAAGATTAAAAATTAATTTTTTTAATTATTTTATATTTTTTAGCATTTTTCTATCTTTTTATCTCTTTTTCTTCCATATATATATTATTTTCCCCCCTAAGTCCCATACTTTAAGTCTTTTGTGTGAACTCTATTGACTATGAGATCATCTTCAGTACTATTGATTGTATATGCATCATTCACCAACTTGGCAATAAATTCAAATGGTCCCATCCATAGGGCGTCCAACTTATTTTTCCTCCTGAATCCATGGGTATTGCAATAAGCTACACTCTTGCACACATGGTATTCTTTCAATGCAGGCAGATTCTGTTCATCAGTTTTCTTTGCATTATTTCATTTTTCATTGTCATTTTATATGCCTGAGATTCTAATTCAATCAGTATTGGCCAATCAGGATAGATATTGTTTGGCACTCATCCCCAAAGATGGCTTTACTTCAGAAAACAATATTGGTGGCAATGTGGCCTTTCACCCCATATAAAAGTTTAAACTGAGTTTTCTTTGTTAATGTGTGGTAACTGATATTAAAAGAAAATGTGACCAACTCAGATATGCTCCCCAAGCAGAAGTTTTCTTGTGACCAACTTTCATAATGTTGAGTCTAGAGTTGCATTCACTCTTTCCACCATCCTATTCGTTTCTGGATGATAGGTAACAGATACAACACCTCATATACCCCATTAGCTTGTTTAGCCTGGGAATAACATAAGATGTAAAATTCTTCACATAGTCACTGTCAGGATTTGAGATAAAAATCATCTCAAATTCCCATCTTCCAAATCTGGCTGTACTGAGTCAGTCGTCAATTCCAGCCAAGATAAAACTTTTTCTGGATCATCCTTACCTAGTACTGAGTCACGTGGAGCAGGCTTTCCACCTTCTCAGTCAGGTGAGCGATGATATCCATTGAGGACGCCCTTGAGGAGGCCTTTCCAGAAGGTTACTAAAGATCCTGATCGGATGAGGCTCTGAAGATCCTGAAGGCATTGAGTCCCCATGCACCCTATAAATATTGAAGCATTTTGAATTAATAAAATATTTGGTAAACTAACCTTGATTTTTCTGTTTCCTCTTCAGTGCTCATTTCCGATTTTCCAGCTTTGAGCCACCGCAAACCCTGGCGCCAGTCAAAGGAACTATAGCACTGACAAAGTGGTGCCACTACAGGGGGCTCCGAGCTGACCCAGTGAAAACATCAATCACAAAATGGAAACCAACAGCAACCCTGAAGACCAAATGACTGGTCAATCAAGGAGCATTTCTCGATGAGTTAGTTTTTCCTGATATGCAACACCGCCCTCACAGCCAGAAAGGCTAGAGTTCTGCGCCGCCTTCCAATTCTCGCTGCCCTCTTTAGATGGGGGCCAATATCAACTTCAGCTCAAACACTCCCACAATGTCATCAAACAACTAATCCTCAGCATCTACACTGAGGGTGTTCGCTCCAGCTGCTCCCGCGCTTCCACCATGCCATCCATGATGTGAGACCTATACTCCTTGGCCGCATTACCTGCTGGGTAGCTTACCTTGAGACCTGATCGCTACCTTCATAATTTCATTCATCCCGCAATTCATCACCTCCTCCAGTTAGTAGGATTACACCATCAGGAGGTCTCCTGGCACCTAGGGCTCACCCAAAATTTACATTTGTATATGGTTGACTTCTATGACGCGGCCTCCTCCTTCGTGCATGACAATCGTGAAGCTATCCTTGATAACCGTCAGCTAATCAACAAAATCCGTGACCAACTGGTGGTAATAGATAGTGGCATCTCCAGCTACCTTGAGGAGCAGTTTCGCCAAAACGCTCAGCAGTTTGAAGTGACATGGACCCAACGATTGCAACAAACGGAAAAATTGCTATGATCCCTACAGCAGCGCTACTGAGAGCTGGCCTATCACGACTACTCCCCTGCGGCTGCCAGACCAGAAGGGCCTAGGGGGCCAGAAGGTCTCGAGGGGCGTCAGGAGCCAGTAGGACCTGAAGGACCTCGTGGGCCTCAAGGGCCTTCTGGCCCCCCCACCTCAGGCGAACCCAAAGACCCCTGGCAAAAGGGTATAATGACCGCTCTGGCCGCCCTGCGGGATCAGATCCAACAGGTGGCCTTGGGATGCAAGCTTTGAACGGACGGTGTTCCCCTCAACCCACAGGTCTCCATCAAAGTGCTATCAGATGAGATGGATAACCTCAGCGCTTTCATGAGGCTCACCAAAGCTTGCATCTCCTGACTCAAAATGATGTGTCATGGGTTCAAAACCCAGTTGGCCACCATTGAAAACCAGCTCCAACTACAGAATGCCGAAATTCAGTCCTTAAAGGAGCAGGTTGCCAGCAAGGCATCCGCTTCCACCCTCAGTCAAAACTGGGAACATATCCAAGAAGTCTTAGAAGGGTTGCGGAGGCAGCTAGATCAAAGGGCTCCTCAAGAATATGCAGAAATAGAGATCTTGGAGCTGACGCCTACCCCAGGCATTAACACCCTCTCTACTCCTATTGTCGCTAACTTTAAACCTAGCTTCAAGGAGAAGTTCACCCCCAGGAGGGAGAGCATCGCCTCCTTCTTATATGCCTACGAGAGCTCTATGGAGGAGGCCACCAACTGAAAAAGGTGAAGCACATCCACTCATGCCTAGACAGTACTGCCCAGGGATATTATGACTCCCCATCTGAAGGAGTGTAACACCTGGGAACAAGTACGCACCGCCCTGATCCAAGAGTTCAGCAGTAAACAAACCTTGGCCAACCAGAAGCAAGCGTTCATGGGTATTCGACTTAACAAAGGAGAAAACCCTATGGAGTTTTCCAACTGGTTCTACACTCAGGCTCAACCCTTGGTTATGACAAGCTGTATCACACTGGACGACGCCATTACTGCCATCATCTCCGCCTTGGGGTCCTATCCTGAGGTCCAGATGCACATGATCGGGCAGAAGAATGGGTTCACTTGTATCAGAGAGATCAAGGTGGCCCTCAACGAGATCCCTGCCACGATCCTAAACTCTAAGGCTGCGCCCGCAGGCCCCTCTAACCGCCCTAGGGTCCATGTAGTCGAGAATCAGAAAACCCCCATCCGCGGTGCACCTATTGCAATGGCTTTAGGCATAGTGCCAAAACTTGTTGGAAACGTCTAGCTGAGGAGGCGGGAAAAGGGCAGTCATCATGAAGGACGCGGCGCTCCATGCTGACACCCCTGTCCAGCCTCAATTAACCCCTACGCACAAACCAGAAGCCATTAACTCCAAAGAAGTAGCTGCGGTATCTAATGACAATAAAGACATTGATACTGCTTACTCTTCTTCTGATGATTCTCCTATGTTCCTTACGTTGCCACCTCAGTTTGGAAGTTTGGTCACCCAAGTCGCTGTCCAGGTCCACAAGATTCCAGTTTACGCCATAGTTGACAGTGGCTCCCCCGTGAACGTTATCTCTTCCAAGCTGATGAAATTATCAAGGTTGCCCCCAACATGCCGCACTACATGGAGTATGGCACAGCTGGCCCTCAGTGCACCCGATCCATAGGGGCCTATTCCTCTCTACTGATTTGGTTCAGGAAGCTCACTTTGGATACAACCGTCATCGCTCTGGACAACACCAGCTACGATATACTCCTTGGGACCCAGTTTCTTTGAGACTATTTGGCTGTTATCCACTATGACAGTGGTTTTCTCTCCCTTCTAGGACAACGAGTCCCTCTGGTTTTTGAAACTGCCCATGACTCTAGGGTGGATGTCAAGGCCCGAGCCTGCCTACTGGAGACCAAAGGATGAATCAATTGGCTTGAGTACCACGTCCAGGGCTCTTGAGTCCGGCTGCCCCCTCCTGCTGTGGATGGATCCAAGGGGATGCCAGTTTACTTGCCCTGGGCAACTACTGTGCCCCCAAAATCCCAGGTCATTGTCGACACCTGGGTCCACATCAACATTCCCTCAGGGTATTTACTGGAGGTCCGAGGTCTGGATAACCCATCTCCCAAGGAAGTGCTGACCTGCCCTGGAATCCTTGATCCAGCGTATGCCAGATCAATATCAGTGTTGCTAGACAACCTGACTGACAAACCAAAAGTTATAGGACCTAACCAACCCGCCGCTTACGCTTGCCTGCTACCAATGGGGGCTGTTGCTGACATCCAAAGCTTTGGGGAATTTAGGGACCTTGGCTTAGAGTCGCCATCCTCAGTTAATTTGGTCGACGCTAACATAGGAAAGGACCTCTCTGATGAACAGCGACTTAAGGTTTGAGAGCTCCTGGAGGAATACTTGGATCTATTCTCCACTTTGGCCTATGATTTTGGAAGGATGAACGGAGTCCTCCATTATGTAGAAACTGAGGATGCCCCCCATTTCAGTCCCGGCCTTACTGCAAGAGCAAGGTTGAAGAGGCCCAGGTCACAGTAGAACTCAAAAAGCTGCTCAACGTGGGGCTCTTGGTTCCCTCGCATAGCCCTTGGTCCTCCCCACTTTTGCTTGTCTGAAAGAAGGATGGCAAGCACTGGGTGGTGATGGATTATCAACAACTCAATTCCATTACCATGAAGGACAGTTATCCTCTGCCCCATATCAATGACTCGCTCTGACTGCTTGCAGGTTCCCAGTACTTCTCAGCCATGGACCTCACCAGCGGGTATTGGCAGGTCGAGCTCACTCACGAAGACCAAGCCAAGTGTGCTCTAATCGCCCATGAAGGGCTGTTTGAGCCTACACGGATGCCCCAAGGCCTCTGCAACGCCCCAGCCACGTTCCAGCGCACCATGGATGGGATCCTTGGGGACCTGAAGCTCTCCTGTGTTCTGGTCTACCTGAACAACATCACCATTTTTTTGAAAACCTTTAATGGACATGTCAACCACCTTAAGGAAGTCTTCGAGCATCTCTGGAAGGCCTCCATCAAGCTCAAGCTCTCAAAGTGCTCCTTCTTCCAGCCTGAGCTAGAGTTCCTAGGCCATAAGGTCTCCAAACGTGGCATTCAACCTATCCCCAATAAGGTTGATGCTATAGAAAAGATGTCACGCCCCCAGAGCCTACGAGATATTCAAGTCTTCCTAGGTATGGTGGGCTATTACCATCAGTTCATCCCTCGGTTTGCTGACCTTGCTGAGCCGTTGTTCTACCTTCTACAAAAAAATGTTCCATTTGAATGGCAACCTGAGCAGGAACAGGCCTTCAACGCTCTATGTATGGCTTTATGTACTAAACCTGTTCTAGTTCATCCCCATTTTGACAAGCCCTTCTTGCTGTTCACAGATGCTAGCGACATTGCTGTGGGGGCTATCCTGGCTCAGCACAATGAGAACCAGGTCGACCATCCCATAGCTTATTTTAGCAAGACCCTAAGCAAGGCTGAGCAAAACTACAGCATCACCGAGAGGGAATGCCTAGCCATTCTTTTAGCCATCAAGCATTTTTGGCCCTACCTCTATGGCACCCATTTTACTATCATTACCGACCATTCTTCCCTTTGATGGCTGCAACAAATGAAAGACCTGGATGGACGGCTGGCCAGGTGGGCCCTACGATTACAAAGCTACAACTTCACCATCATCCACTGCGCCAGTGCTATTCACCAAAACGCTGATGGACTCTCCAGGATGCTGGTATTAGCAGTCCTGACTCCGGAGGAGGATCAACTCTATGACTTGATAGGACAGCCTGAATGTTGGGAGCTGGAATCCCCCCAGGTCCAAGCTGAACTCCGCCAGATGACTCAAGACACCCAGGTCAAGGATGGATTACTCTACAAGAGAGTCATAAAGAAGTGGCTTCCCTACATCTGACCCTCCTCTTGCACTGACGTCATCCTGGAAGGCCACACTACTATTGGGCATGGTGCAGTCAAGAAGACCTATGAGTGGCTGAAGTCATGCTGCTACTGGGACCAAATGGTTGAAACCATCCAAGAGGTTCTGGAAGCCTGCATGACCTGCTGATATCAAGACTGAGCCAACCCTCGTAATCAGCACTCCATCGTTGCACCAACTAAGCCCTTCAATGCTGTCAGTATCGATGTGGTGGGTCCCCTCCCCACTGGTCTACATGGTCACAAGTATATTATTCTTGCCATAGACCATCTGACTAAGTGGGTCAAGGCGATCTCAGTTCCTGCAGCCACGGCTAAGGCTACCGCCTTGTTCCTTGTTCACTCCATTTTCACCCAGCACAGGTGCCCCCAGACCTTGCTCTCAGACAATGGTTTGAACTTCACCTCCCAGGTAGTACAGGAGCTAACTTCGCTATTTGGAACCTCCCAGAGTTTCGCTGCTCCCTACCACCCTTCTACTAATGGGGCAGTAGAATGGGCTAATGGAACTCTTGTCTCCATCCTGCGGAAGTTGGCCGCCTCAGATCCTGCCCACTGGAACCATTATTTGCCCAGCGCACTGCTTGCCTACCGGGTAAGCTATCACCATGTTATCAAAATGTCCCCATTTGAAGCCCTGTATGGGCGGGCCCCACGACTACCCAGTAGCGTCCATCCTCTGTTTGAAGCCTCCACTCCCAAGAATGCCAATTTAAATATGAGGGCCCTTGCTGATGAAATTGTCCGGCTCCAAGCCCAAGCCACTCAAGGCATTATCTTCACCACTGGAAGAGAGACATCCCAATCAAATCTCGGATGACCCTCCTTACCAGAATTTCAACTAGGTGACCTCATTCTCTTTTATCATCATTGACCTGGAGGCTGACAGAACAAGCTTTATGTACTGTGGTCTGGGCCCTACAAAGTGATACACAAGGTGAAGTCCAAATACTCCATTGCTGATACCAAGCAAGGGACTGTTGTAAACTGAGTGCATGGTCAGTTCCTCTGGCCGTACTCCCCCTCTGACAGGAACTTGAAGGGGGCCTTGTCAGGATTTGAGATAAAAATTGTCTCAAATTCCCATCTTCCAAATCTGGCCATACCAAAGTCAGTTGTCAATTCCAGCCAAGATAAAACTTTTTCTGGATCATCCTTACCTAGTACTGAGTCACGTGGAGCGGGCTTTCCACCTTCTCAGTCAGGTGAGCGATGATATCCATTGAGGACGCCCTTTAAGGAGGCCTTTCCAGAAGGTTACTAAAGATCCTGATTGGATGAGGCTCCAAAGATCCTGAAGGCATTGAGTCCCCATACACCCTATAAATATTGAAGCATTTTAAATTAATAAAATATTTGGTAAACTAACCTTGATTTTTCCATTTCCTCTTTGGTGCTCATTTCCAATTTTCCAGCTTTGAGCCACCACGAACCCCAGCACTAGTCAAAGGAACTGTAGCGCTGACAGTCACTGAGGATAACATGAGGTCATTCATGCTAATTTTTGAAGTTTTGAATTACACTTTAAAATAGTAGGTATTTTCTCAAAGTTACTTAGGTGAATTATCCAAAATTTACAAATAAAATTAAAAATAAGATTGTGAATTGACCTAGCTTTATTAGCAAAAGGATTGAATATATAGGTTCCAAAGTAGTTTGAGGTTTATCACATCTTCTCAATTACTGAGCAATTGAATCTTCAATCACCTGATCAGGATAAGCCTGATCGTTCTTATCACAATTTTGATATGATTATATATATTTAGTTCCACTTCCAATATTACTGGGAGGATATTTGGGGTAAACCTTTCAGGAATAAAAGGGTTTGGTAAAGTCTTAGCACTTCCCCCTCAAGATTTGATCGTGTAGTAGGGTGAATTTTAAAAATCTAGGTTGGATATGGTTTACAACTATACCCATATCAACATGGACAATCAAATATTCTAATCCCTTCAGAATATATTTCAATAAGGACCAGACCAGTTAGATCTTAATTTCTCAGTTCTCCCACTAAATCAGAAGTGAAAATACATAACATAATTTCCAATTTGATATTCAGGTAAGGCAGGTCTACGTTGGTTACAACTTTTGGGTCTCCTTTTTAGTGGTTACTTCAATGGATTTCATGTCTTGAGCTTGAAGACTAGTAAATCTCATCAGCCGGATATCTCATAACTAACTCAGATTACTGGTATATTTTCTTTGAGTATTGCCTGAACACTTAAAGGAACTGAGGGATCTAGACCATAAATGCATTTGAAAGTGACATCTTGATAATTTAAAGATAACTTGTTCAATATGCAAACAAAGCACTAGGTAAATAGAAGTTTCACTGAGATGGGTCTGTTGAGGCCATCTTTCTTAGAAATAGAGATTACATGTTCATTGACTTTCTCTAGTCACATTCACTTTAAGATTGTAAAGATTGACAAACCGTTGAGCATTATTGAATAATTTAGATAATTCCTGTAAGAGTTGCAATGTAAAATTGGTCCCATTGTCTGACATAAGGACCTTGAGACACCCATGCTGAGTGATGAAGTGCTGATAAAGGAATATCGCAGTTGTCTGAGAAGAGGGTGTGGCAATGGATATGGCCTCAACACATTTAGTTAAATGTTGACATCCATGATAATGTATTGGTTTCCATGAAACTCCTGAGAGTTAAGGTCCTACTCATCAATACTTTCTACTTCAAACGCCTTAGTTGATGGAATTACTTAATTCTGATAAGTGGTGTTGGTTGCACCATGACTTTTATAGATGAGACATGAGTTAAGGGTCTTTCAAATGGTTTCAGTCATATTATTCTAATAATATTGGGTCATTAACCACTCTTGGGTTTCCTTTAATTTACTATGACCTACCTGTCCATGACCTTCCATGATAGCGTGGTATCTTGAATTTGGGTGAAGAGAGGGTGACCACATGGATTTGACCTTCTTATACAAAACTCCTTCCTGGAGCATAGTATCTTTAGTAGTAGTTTTTTAAAGACGCGATATTCTTCAGATCTCAATACTACAACTCAGGCCATCCAATGAGATTATATAGTCATTCCTCTTTTCCCAGATACAAGGTCAGTATAGGCAATCGGGATAGCTCATCAGCATTTTAATGTTGAGTACCCAAATGATGTACAAATTGAAAATCGTATCTTGCAGTCTTAGGGCCCAATGGCTAGTATCCATCAGGATCCTTCATATTTTGTAACCATCTTAAAGAAGAATAGTCAGTAATATCAGTAAAATGGTTACCATATAGAAAGGGACAGATTTGCTTAATTGATACAATTACAGTTAAACACTCCCGCTCAGTTACACTGTAATTGCACTCGGCTTTAGATATGGTTTTGCTGTAAAATGCAACGGGATTATCAATCTGCTCTTCATCACACTTAATTATAATAGTCCTAATAGCGACATTACTTGAATCAGTATTCAGGAAAAAAGGCTTTTAAATTTGAAGATGAATTAAAACAGGTGCCTTAGTTAAGGCAGTTTGGAGTGAATTAGAAGAACGTTCCTGAGATGAGCTCCACTAAAAAAGCACACCTTTTTGTAATAAATGGACTAATGGTTCTGCCAACAAGCAGACTTGAGTATAAATTGACAATAATACCTAACCATAACGAGTAAAACTTTTATGTCCTGCAAGGAGATTTGAGGTGTCATTCGTTGAATAGCTTGAATTTTACCTGAAAGTAGTTGAATACCTCTATAGATGATACATGGTATCCTAAGAACTCCATTTTTTTCTGAAAAAAGGAACATTTGGATGGTTTTAGTTTTAGTGAAGAATTCTGAATTCGTCTTTAAAAGTGCTTTTTAATGTTCCAAATTCTCAGTAAATTTTTTTTAACCATGGTAATATCATCCAGATATACCAAACCACAAATCAACTTTTAATCCCGTAACATACCATCCATGGCCCTTTGAAAGGAAGCTGGGACGTTGCTCAACCCTTGCGGCATACAGGTTGGCTCAAATAAGCCCTTACTAGATTTTATGGCACTTAGCTCGGTCATTCAAGGAAAATTGATTTGCCAGTAATCATTGAATAAGTCCATTGCCGAAAATAGTTGAGCCAGCTAACAACTGGAGGGAATCATTGATACTAAGAAAAGAGTAACTATCTAGACAAGTAATGGCGTTTACCCTATGATAATCCATAACCACCCAATATGAGCCATCCTTTTTCTTAAACAGTAGCAATGGGGAGGCTCAAGGGCTGTTGGTGGTTTTCAGTAATCCAACCTCCAATAGTTGATATAACTTTTTGGTGACCTGTGCTTCCTCCATTTATGACTTACAATATGGTTTGGCATAAACTAAGAGAGTGATCTCCAGTTTCAACGGTATGCATTACTCCCTTCATTTTACCAAAAATTTAAGAATGCTTAGCAAAAATATCAGAGTTTCTTCCAATAATTTAAGTACTTATTCTCATGTTCATTAATAAGGTATTTCCCTATTGCCAGTCCCACAGTAAGGATCTCCTGATTGGCTTCCAGCACAAAGTCTTGTAAGCTTCCAAAAGTTTCAACGTCATAAATTTGAGATAAGGGTAATAATTTGACATAGGCAATTGGATTTTTCAGATCTACCTTCTTTTGATCATTGGTAAAGTTCGCCAATAAAACAGGTAAAGCTCCAGAATTTGCATAATCCAATACCACAGGACAAGGAAAGATCTCTTTAGCAGAAAGGTTTGAATTGCCTTGTACCTGTAATAGATGGCCCTTGGGAATAAAAAATGGAAAAAGGTTGTTGCGATTCTGATATGACTGGACAATAAGCCCTAAGTCATTATGGCAGAACATCTGGAATTTGTCGAGTTTGATATAAGTTATGGTAATTTGAGCGCCTTGAAATGAGACAATATCGGGTTGTTGGGAAATCGCCTCAAATTAGGCGCCATGAGATTAACAAATGAAGAATTGGAAGAACCAATGAGATATGGTGAATTGAATTACTAAGCCATGAAAGTGGTATCATCCAATGTCATTATGATATAAGCGAGATGAGATGATCAAGGAAAGGGGTTGTTAATAATTTAGAGAAAGCGAAACAGTGAGTATCCGCTGTGTTTATCATTAAAAAAAGAAGTATAGTGGGAGCAAGTTCTCCATATTTATTAAATAAGTTGATTTCTGTTGTTTCAAGGGAAACGATCATCATATTGTTGGTCCTATTGCTCAGTGGGTCAAACCCTGCACAATATTTCTTACGGCATATCTCAAAAAAATGCCAAATTTTATAACAGTAGTACTCACTACAGGGGGCCCATTGATCAATCACATAGACTGATTAGCGTTACTCAGTTGCTAGTCATGTCATATCTGGCTTGATTTATCAAGGAATCATCTCAACACACTGCAACTGTTGAATATGCAGAATTCAATCTTGCCCTGGACGCTGTGCTTAAATGGAAGAAGGAGTTTCTGCAGAATGTTGTATTGATAAGCTGCCTCCATTTGATTATGATGGGAAAATCAATGGATTTTTTAAACAATTTGAGTTTGCAGTAGAAGGAGCTTCAGATTGGTGTAAAGCCAAATTAATGTCCACTCTAGATGTTGGAAGCGCCTACCAAGTTACTTGCTATCTTCCCAACAGTTCCGGTACCAATCAAAAAGTGAAGGTTATTGTGCTGTGGTTGTTTAAGGAACTTTAAAAATGTGCAACTGAAGGCTGAGTTTTTAACCATTGGGTTTCAACATAACGAGACCCTCACTGCGTTTGCTGTTTGATTCTCAGCAAAAGCCCATGTGTTAATTGGGGCAGGAGTTTTAACTGAATGTGACATAAGCATAACATTGACCTCTGCTGTGAAACCATAAAGTGAGCTTTTTCAATGCCTTGTCTCCATAATTTAGAGGCCGACATACCTTTGCTTAAACTTTTCCAAATTCTACGCTGTATATCCACTATTTTCCCCCATCCAGTATATAGCGGAACCCTATCGCCTCCACTGCTAACATTGCTTATCTGGAGGAATCATCCCTCCCTGTTCAGTGCCTGGCTGGTATTACTTGTCCTTATTATCATCACAAGCCTCGTTTTCAACCATGTTGCCAATAGCAGTTCACCTACCAGAATGGGCCTGGTTTCACTGTTTGATACCAGCCCACCTTTTGAGTGGCCCAGTTTACAAAAATCAAGGATGCAGTTCTTATGGGGTTAATTGATTTTTGTGAAGTCGCCCTGGGCACCTGGCTAAGAGTTGATGTAATCGTCAGGTTCAGTACCTACCATGGGAGCAGTATAATCAAGAAAAGTCAGTGTAGTAGAGATGGGACTCTCTACCTCCGCAACTCTGACTCAAAACGTCTCACCTGAACTTATTCCTGCACAGCTATTGGATGCTTCCCAGTATAATGACGCTTTTCTATATCAACAGCTGGTTGGAGGGGTAAATGTGCTGACACAAACGCAATTCATGAACATGGCAGAAGCAGGCTCTCAGGAGCACCCAAAAACTGTATGCTTGCCAATTGTTCAATTACCTTTCTACAGATGAACCAGATCCATTAGCTGATGCGCTCCTCTTAAAAGGGTAAACGCAGCCCTCCCTGTGGACACTATTGTTAAAGAATATCCTAAAGTGGGGAAGGGTATTATGAGCTTCCTTGTAAAAGGGATCATTTAAATGTCCATGTTTTAAAACAATCAGATGCATCTTACTCTGAGTGTACTTACTGTGACACTGTTGTAGCAAAAACCCAAGTTTGTGCAATAAATGATACAAGTGCATAATTAACATAGTGTCCTCAAAGTTTGTGTCAAAGTTGGCATTAAAGCCTGATGTAAAGCATTGTATGGTGTATGGAACAGCAGGCGCAGATAGCACAATCTCTGAAGGAGCATACAGTGCTCTACCTTTGCAGTTTGTGTTGATTGTCATTTTAGCTCCAGCTATAGTTTTACCAAACAATAACTATGACCTGTTAATTGGAACCTCTTTTATGCGTCACTTTGGGGATGTTTTTGATAGGACAGCAGAGACATTTTAAATCTGAGGCAGTGTATTCCAATCTACTTCAAATCCAGCGGAATGCCTAAAGATCCTGTACACATGAGTCACATTAATCTTGCATATGGTGATGGGGTGGTTTTGGTTTGCTATCATTGACTAAAAAGATGATCCCAGGCCATTCAAACCAAATTTATGAATATCAAGGGCTACCGCTTAGAGCTTCTGGCCCTGTATAAAATCCCTCTGGACAACAAGCAATCATAAGCACTGAGTTAGAGGTGGAAGTGCCAGCTGGGCTATATGAGGAGGTCATTGGGCCCTATCATCAATTATGGCTTAAGCCTCCTGTGGCCCCTTGCATTATACTCCAGGGCATGGGGAGATCAAGGTCTTGGTAGCGAATCTTCAGGATAAACTAATGCAAATCTACCAACGCCATGTAGTTGCATCCCTACATTTCATTCCAGTTGAGGAGGTCCTCCGGATTCATGAGTTTGGTTCACTGGATGAATTTTGTCTGCCCATCAAAACACAGACTGGCGTAATGGCAGTTGTACCGCGTGAAAATTTAATGGGGTTAACAGAATGATCAGAAAGATTGAGTGTAAGCCTTATTTAAAAATACAAAGAGATTTTTGCTGTCAATGATCATGATTCAGGGTGCGCCCAAGGAGTGATCCATTGAGTGGACACTGGGGATCATCCCCCTCAGATCTTGGCCAATCCACCGATCTAGAGCAGTGGAAGAAGTTGTCATGGCAGAAATTGATAAACTGTTGTAGCAAGGAATGCTTGAACCATCGAAAGACCATGGGCTTCCCCTGTCCTAGTTTTCAAAAAGAAGGATATTAACCAGGTAGTAATAGACTACTGCAAGCTCAACAGCATTACAAAAAAAGAATTCATACCCTTTTGCCACAAATTGATGATGCGTTGGACCGGTTGGGGGAGATTGTTACTTCTCCATAATGGATTTAATTTATGGCTATTGGAAGATCAAGTTACCTGCTGTGGAACAAGAAAATGCGCCACTATCACGTCAAATGGGCTTTTTCAACTAACATATGCCACAAGGGCTGTGTAATGACCCGGCTACTTTTCAACTGGCAATGTACACTATCCTTGGCAACTTAAAGCTGTCATGCGCTCTTGTATACTTTGATGATACAAACGTTTTCTCAAGCACGTTTTCTGAGCACCTTAGCCATTTGGAAGAGGTATTACGCCGGTTGGCTGAGGCCAACCTCAAAATTAAGCCCCAGAGATGCCACTTTTTCAAAGATCAGCTAGAGTACCTTGGGTTTGTAGTTGATGCAACAGGGCTGAGGCGCCAACCAGCTAAGGTGGAGGCCATTAAGAAAATGATTATACCAAGCTATAAACGAGATATACAAGTATTTTTAGGGATGGTTGGCTACTATTGCCACTTCGTACTTTACTTTAGCTGTATTGGAGGTCAATTGTTTAAGTTATTAAAAAAGGATGCCACATTTGCATGGATCTACACAGTATTTGCTCCTTTGATACTCTTTGAACACCTTAGATTGAGGCATTAGTGCTATGTTACCCAAACTTTGAAAAGGAATTTATTATACAGACGGATGTATCTCTTTCGCTGTGGGGGCAGTTCTGTCCTAAAAAGATGATGAGGGGAGGAGCACCGAGTGGCTACTGCATCCAAAGCCTGAATAGCCATGAGCGAATTATACTATGACTAAGTGGGAGTGCTTATCAGTGATTTATGCATATAAGCAGTCCTGAGTATATTTGCATGGTGTAAAATTAAAGTTGTAATGGATCACGCCACGTTGCGCTGTTTGCAGAACCTTAAGGAGCCTGAGGGCTGGCTAGCACAATGGGCCCTTAAACTACAGGCTTACAACTTCGGGTTCCTGCACTGACCAGGAGCAAAACACCAGAATGCTGATTGCTTATCGATGCTACCAACTATTGCAGTTATGGCAGATCTGAGTGGTATTATGTATGAAAAGATGCTCAGCTGAAAATACTATTAAGAGCTGCCTCAAGTCATCAAGGCGTTGAATGAAATGCGAGTTAATACTTTCCAAAGGAATGGTGAGTTGTACAAGTGTATTGGCAACTTCACAGTAAACTTTCTGCAACCCTCAATGTGGCCTAACATTATCATGAGCACACATAGGGCAGTTAGGCATGGTGGTGGGTGCAAGATGTTGAGATTATTGCAGCCTTGTATTACTTGGAAAGCATGAACTTCGATGTGCTTGATACTATCTCCTCCTATCACCCGTGCCAAGTGGAAAAGCCGTTTCACTGGAAGACCTCATACCATTTAGTAAAGCTACACTTCACATGGAATATGGCTTGCCTTGATATCATTGGCCCTCTGCCAACAGGAGCTAACCAGTCCAAGTATATCTTGGTAGCAATTGACCACTTGACCAGGTGGGTTGAGGCACGGGCCATTCAGGATCTGGGGGCGGTTACTGAGGCTGAGTTTTTAATGGAACGCATCATTCAGCGTCATGGCTGCCTGCAATTTATCCTTAATAACAACAGCACTGATTTTCCCTCTCATATACTTCCCAAACTCAATGAAATAATGGTCATCCGTGGGTTTTAACAACTCCATATCACCCTGGGTCCAACGGAATGGTTAAACAGGTTAATGGGACCCTGATGAACATCCTCCATAAGTTGGTTACTGATAGACCCTTTGATTGGAGTACCCTCCTTTATACCATGGTGTTTGCCTACAACATTAGCTATCATTCTTCCACGGGGAAAAATCCATTTCTATTGCTTTATGGATTACACCCCGCTCTACCTGCACTTCTATATGCCCATGTAGAGGACACTGGCAGAATGGATCCATAATGCTATTTGACCACCCTTAAAAATAGCTGATTAAATTACAATCTGAAGCGTACTCATTCAGCTTAGCCAAGAAAATCAAAAGCCAGGATGCCATCTGGTATGGCAAAGTGGCAAGGCAAAGTAAAAATGGAGACATGGTCCTATTCCATGATCAACATGTGTCGGCCAGAAACACAAGCTGACCAGTATGTGGATTAAGCCATTAAAAGTCATTGAGAAGACAGGTATGCATATACTATCAAGGACCCCGCTAGTGGTTGGTAGATCACAGAGTGCATGTAAAGTTCCTCCAGGAATATAAGCAATAGGAGCCTTATCATCCAGTCAAGGAGGGGGTAATGTTGCAATTCAGATATGACTGGATGATAAGCCCTAAGTCATCATGGTGGAATGGATGGAATCCGCCAAGTTTGATATAAGTTATGGTAATTTGAGCACCTTGAAATGAGGAGATATTGGGCTGTTGTGAAATTGCCTCAAATTAGGCGTCGTGAGATTAATGAATGAAGAATTGGTGGAACCAATAAGATTTAGTGAATTGAATTACTAAGCCATAAAAGCGATATTATCTGAAACACTATGATATAAGTGAGATGAGATAATAAAGGAAAGGGGTTGTTAAAAGTTTAGTGTGAGCGAAAAAGCGAGGATCCACTGTGTCTATCATATTAAATAAAGAATTATAGCGGGAGCAAGTGCTCCATATTTATTAAATAAGTTTATTTCTGTTGTTTCAAGGGCAATTATACTCATATAATTGGTCCTATTGCTCAGTGGGTCAAATTCTGCACAATGTTATTTACAGCGTATCTCAACAAAAATGCCAAATTTTATAACACAGGTATTAACAATAACCTGAGATTTAGGAAGATTGATTATAACCCCAGGTGAATAGATAGGCATCTCTTCTTCTATGTCAGCCGTCATAGGGGTAATTTTACTTGCGGTCCTTCAAAATGAAACTGAATGGACTAAGACCTCTTTGATCCCTCTACCAGACATAAAAGATATCGAGTATGAGCATGTTTGGATAAAAGCGATGGAACTATATACTTCATAAAGGATAGAGACAAGTCAGGGTAATTAATAATTACATTGAAATCCCACAAAAATTGAGTATATAAGGAAAGATCATAGTACAAGTTACTAAGGATAATTGCAGGTACTGTAAAAGTTAACCTCACAATTTTCAATGGTGGGATGAAAAATCTCCAATTGGTCTAGTACATTGAGGTCCTGAGGTGCCATATTCTTCATAATGAGAAATATTGGGAGTTAACTTAATCTGCTTTATAAATTTTGACGAGACTATATTAACTGGAGATCCAGTAACAATAATACCTTTACTGTTAACTCGATTCACTAAAGTGCAAAATGTATGATTGTACTTCCAAACTGAGAGGATAAAGCCAACAAGTAGGGCAAGGAATAGGAGAAATGTTCATTATTATTATACTCTACAGGGCATTCGACGTTCCTTCTGCATATACATATCATTATCAAGATGATGATTCTTATTGGTTTTGTATTTTCTTCTTTTCATCAGCTTCCTTTTAAGGACAACGGTCTTTAGTATGAAAATATCGGTGACAATAATTATACTGGTAGCTCTAACATTCTAAGGCATAGCGTAAACTTTAGGGCGACTGGGTCTTGGAGAGTCGTAGACTCAGGGTTTTTCAGAAAATTGAGAAGGCAATTCCAAAAAGGCCTCCTTTATGTCTAAAATACTTTTGAAGTTTTTTTACGCTGATAAAGTAGACTTGCATCTGATTTATAGAAGCAAAAGCAGACATAACGGCAGTAATAGTGTCATATAAATGTAACTGGTCACACACTACCAAAGTCTGAGCTTCCCAAAAAAATTAATGAGAAAAGTCTTTGATAAATTCATTTCAGTGCAGCTGTATGCCATAAAAGCCTGTTTCTAATAGAATAAGGTTTTCTCACTCCCAAATTTTATGATTAATGTTTCCTTAACATGGGACAAAGTAGAACAAGTCATAAAATGTGGTACCATGATATCTTGGGCCAATCAAGTAAGACAATTAGATAGTAATTCATCTTATGATGATCCATGGCCTCACTCAAAGCCTTCTCACATAGATAGAGGAAGGAGATAATACTGCCTTCTCTAGGAGATTACTTATCTCTGAATACAGGCATAGTATAATTGGAGCAATATAAGTTATAACATGCACTCCAGGTTGATCTGATTGAGTGTAGACGTAAGAGTTAGAGTCAGAAGCTTGAGAAGAATATTGGAGATAGGAACAACTGCATCAGTATAAATTTCAATAATCTGACGATTTAGATCAGCATGATCCAATTTTTCATCCAATCTGTGAGATAACTCAAAAAATTTGCTCATGTTGTGCATTGTACTTAAGTTCCAAAGTTTCAATATTCGCTTAATCATCTCCCCTTTAGATTCACAAGCTTGTACATGATGTCAGTATCTTTTTCTCATTTAACCAGATTATTCAATTTGTCAGATAAGGACTGAAGCGACAACAGGGTTCAATAGGTACCCCATCAGGAATTAAATTATATTTCTTTGAAACTTAATTAAATTGCTCATGCAAGCGGTCAATAGAGCTCAAGAGAGAGTCAGCTTGCTGAGAGAGGATCCTGAATGCCCATCAGCATCAGGTGGTCCATGAGGTCCGTCAGCACCTGGCAGTCCACAGAGCCCTTTAACACCTGGGAACACAAGTTCCATCGGCGCCATTAAGTCCAAACGGCCCTTCACCCCCAGGAGGACCATGAGATCCTTCAACCCCAGGAGGACCTTGTTACCCACAAGGTCCCATAGTTCCTAAGGTTTTTTCTACTTTGTTAACTCAAAATTGTATTCCTGAGTACAATCACTCCAATTGGAAGAGGCAATTTTTAATTACCTCTTCTCCATCAAATGACTATGCTCAGAGAGTCAGGAAATAAACATCTCTTCATTACCTATAAATGACCTGGACTTGCTTTATTAAATGTGAAATAACAAAACTAGATATTCCATAATTCATCTGAACAAGTTGTTGATGTATTTCATTAAGAAGAGCCTGATTACTAATAATGGCATCACAATTATCTTTAACAAACTCAGAGGCAGACTTTAATAACTCAGAAACATGATTCTTCAAGGACTGGAGTCCTTCTAATAAATTAAGCATCCCCTGATGATGCATTCCTATGACTAGTAATAAATGGTATAAAGTAGGGTATAAAAGTTGATGTAAAAATTTCTCAGTACCAAAATTAGGCATTTGAGAAGTTTTTTTATAAATACCTCAACGTAGAGGGTACAGCATTAGTTTGAGATCTAGTTGAACAGATTCCAGGGATTAGAACCCCCTCAAGCATCAGATTGATAAATTTCTAAAGCCTTGGGCGATAATTGAAACTTAATAATAAAGTTTAAATTGGGACCATAAAATTCTAAGTTGACATGAAATTCCAACGAAAATGTACCCTAGGGTTTCTAGTTATAGTGGAACAGACCCAATGTAGAATTTTGCCTTGCTCATGGTCTTGAGATTCTTCAGGAGAAAAATGAGAATTCATTGTAGTGATTAATGTTTTCACTGGTGCGTAACTCAGAGTACCCCCTGTAGTGAGCACTACTACTAAAGTTTCAAATTACACTTCAAAAATGGCAGGTATTCTATCTAAGTTACTTTGATGGATTTACATAAAGATACAAATATTAATAAAATATGTTTTTAAATTGACCTAACCTTTATTAATGAAGGGATTGAATATATAGGTTTTGAAGTAGTTCAGGGTTTATCCGATCTTTTCAATCACTGAGCAATTGAATCTTCTATCACCTGATCAGGAAGTTGCTTTTCTTATCAACCTTGATATGATTAGATATATCAAGTTACCCTTTTTAATAGTACCCAGGGGAATATTTGGGTAAAGGTTTCAGGAATAAAAGAGTTCAGCGAAATAGCTACAATCATAGATCACTTAGTCAAGTATAAATTTCGCCATACTCATTGAATCCACTCTCCAGATGCTTTTGTTTAAACCATTGGATTAGATGTTCTTTTGGACGTTAATGTACTTCACACCTCCATTGCTGACACTCAAAGGTCCCATAACGTCTATGGACACATGTGTCATGAAAAACCAGGGCGTACTAATTGGTACCCCACAACGTTTTTGTGCAGCTTGTGCGGTTGACACTCCATACAACAGGCTAAGTGATCTTTGACATCATAGTTGATTGAATCTAGTAATAATACAGTCAAATATGATTCACTGTTTTCTTTATGACACCATTGCCAATAAACTTTATTAGCTGCTCAAATACTTTCTGCTTACTTTAATAGTTTAGGCAATAAAACATATTTTCCCAATTATTTTGTATAATTGATCGTTTTTAAATTTGTTATTTTCCATAGCTTTCATAGCACGTTCCAAATTTCTGGGGCTTCATCCCTGATTTCTCTGTTGATCATCCTAAAAAAATAGTGCATCAGCCTGAAAAATATCACATGAACAACTAGAACTGAGACAATCTGTCAACATTCTGATGCACCTCTTCAGCCCAGTAAATAAAATCAAATTTCTATGCTTTCAGCTTTAAAGACCAGTCTTAATTGGCCCTCTAAAACCTTAAAATTATGAAGTAGCGCAGTGATGAGTGGCAATTTGTGACTTTAAAGTGCGTTCCATATATGTAGACTCAAAATGTTTACAGGCATGGACTTTACTAGGCACTCTTGCTCTGTTACGATATAGTTTCTTCAGCTGGCAACTGGGTTCTGCTCACATAGGCTACTGGATTCATCCTCATTGTCATCCAATTTGCTTAGAACAGCCTCAATTGCCATTAGTTATGCATTTGTTTGGATTATAATTTCGATTAAAATTTAAGTATTTCAACACTGACTGTTCATGAGATATTTTTTAGCTTATTGACAACTTTTGTGCCTCATTGTTCCATACAAAATCCTTTTTGGATCCTTGACTAGGCATAATAAAGGCTTAGCAATTCTATCAAAGTCTTTAATTAATCGGCAATAGTATCCAACTATCCTCAAAAGAATTAATATCCTGTACACTTTTTGGGCTCAACTTCTGTTATATAGCTTCTATTTTCATGGCTTGCAGTTATAATCATGTAGAGTTTATGATAAACAATAAGTATTTTAGCTCTTTTTTTTAAAAAAATGTCATTTTCTAAGCTTCTTTTTTTAGATTTACAATTACCAACCGCTTAAAAAACTCCCTCCGGATGCTTTAAGTGATATGTGAAGTTCCTGATAAGGAAATCAATATTATCTAAGTATACAAGAGCACAGGATAACTTCAAGTCACTGATTATTGAATCAATAGCATGCTGGAAAATTGCCACCGCGTTGCATAAACCTTGAGGCATTCTGGTCGGCAGAATTAGTCCTTAAACAGTAATTATTGCACATTTTTCTTGATCTCCTTTAGGAAAATTAATTTTTTTTAATAACCTAAAAAGGTCCATAGCCAAAGTGTATTTGCATCCCCCAGGCAATCAAGCAAATCATCAACTTAAGGCAGTAGATATGAGTCTTTCTTATTGTTTTTTGCAGTTGAAAAAATAATCAATCAAAACTTTATTTTATCCGTCCTTCTTTTTCACCTAAGGATCAGACTCACCCATGGGCTTGATAAAGGAATAAGTAACCCATGTTCCACTAACTTTCTGATTTCATCGCTGAACTCTGCTTCCACCACTCTTGACCTTCAAACAGTTCTCATTCTTATTGGTGGATATTCCCAGTATCAACTTTGTGAAGTACATTTTTTTGAACTTCCCACGTCATGATCGTTCTGAGCAAATATCTCCCAATATTTTTCAAATAATCAGAGAAAATTCTATTGATGATTCTCTGTTATATTGGGTAGCTGCTCACAATCCACTTATATGTTGACAATTTTGGAAGTTTCCTCTGCTACTCCCATTTCAGAAAATGATCTAAACTATGAATGCACTAAGTTCCACTGTTGGGAGCATGTGTAGAAATGCAATGATCAGATTCTTTTGAATTTTCATTAGCTTCTATCCCAGATTGGCTAAATGTACTTGTATTTCTCCGTGACCTGGAATTAAGATCCCTGGAGCCACTCATGGTTTAATTTTCGAATTTCTCCATGGATTGAGAATTTCATCATATATCTGTTCTGGGTTATCCATTGTTAACGTGGTGTTAACTTTGGTTTGGTCTCCCAGCAGAATAAGTGATGTATTTGCATTAAAGGTATTCTGCAATTCTCCATAATTTTTAATGGCATTGCTTTATATTTTCGTCGTTTAATTTATAGTGAGTGGGTTTTTATACCAAGGTTATAAATCAAGTTGCCAAGATTATCTCTCCTTTTCAGCAAAGTATCTACCTCCCGCTGGTACACCAAAGGCAACGTCTGCCTCAATATTATCAGAGTTTTTCCTTTGAATTTTTTATTTCACCCCATAATTCCTCAAGAACTCCACCCTTATAAGTATAATAATTTGTTTTTGCCAGCACTATGGTGGGAGATGAGACCACCAGTAATCCAAACCAAAGCAGTAGCACACTGTAGGCTCCACATGAGATAATGTCTGGTCCAGACATTCCATACTCTTTTCAATGCTCCAAATCCAGAGAGATCTTAATGCATTGAACCAATTTGGTAAACAATGTTTATTGGCACTTCACTTTCAATTATTGCCTACACTCTTATACTATTGACTAGAATACTGACATAGGTACACTGAAATACAATAAGAAACTATTTAATGAATGGATAGTGACCTTATTCAACAGATCAAGTGTGTGAATTATTTGAGTGGAAATTGGGGAATGACTACTAATTGTGCTTATAGGTAAGGAAACATTCGCCTCATCCAAATTTGTTTTGACTAAGTCTTCAGGGCTCTCATCAAATTTGTTTTCTCTGCTAACTGTAGTGCATAAGGTCAAGTAACCTCATTAACAATTTTGGGGTTGGTCCCCTTCACTTTGGCTCACGTTATCATGTTAAAATCTGTTTTACCACTTGATGGAGCGGATCAGGCATGTCATCATCCAAAAATAAGTCAGATATAGATATTTAATCATTCATTATATCAGGCGGGACAGGTTTATCAGAAATACTAGATTATATCTGTTCTAGACTGCTGGACTTTTTCCCTAATCTGAGCCATTCTCTATGGTCTGAACGATATTGATATGATCTTTTGGCTTTTTTTCCCAAAACTGGGCAATTACTTGGCTAGTTTTCACACAATGACACAGCTGATTGATAATTGTCTGCTCCTCTTTGAGCTCCAGGTTTACTTCCCATCACATTTTGAAACACAAACATTTAGAAAGTTTGTCAATTTTTAAAATATTTTAAGCCTTCGTTTGGATCACTTTAAAAGTGCAAATGGGAGAATTAAACGTTGCTCTGAGCACATTCAGATGGTCCACCATCTGTAAGGTCATTAACTGATTTAATATTGCCACAACCATAATCCAATACAGTTTACGGTAGGGCAGAAGTGCCATCTGCATGGCTATGCATGCTTCAAAGTCAGTAAGAACATTTGCCCCAGCCAAGATCAGCAATTCTTGGTAAAACAGATTGTCAAATTAGCCATGTCTCATCCTTGCAGAAGTGTATACCCATGAACTCTAGATTTTAATTTGCTATTTGAGTAGGTCTTCCAAAATCCAACATAATCAGTGCTTTTGCTTCAGCGTATGTCCAGCTGTCCCCATTGAGGCGAGTTAGCACCAAATTCTGGCAATTATTGCAAGACAAATCATTATGATCACCTCTTTTTGATGGTCCGCATAACCAAACATGATCATCTCAAATAAGCGTAAAAAAATCTGGGGCCATCCCAGTGAAAGGTGGACAACTTCACATATTTTGAAATTCTTTGGTTTCTCCATCTATAGGAGATACTTGCCTATTGACTCGAGTAGCCATAGTTCTTGCTTTAGAGTAATTTCTGACACACCACTAAATGATTTAGGCATATTTTTGGGGCAGAGAGGTCTGCCTGATTAAAGTTTTTGCATGCTTTTTCGTTGGCCTCATTTGCCTCAAATTGTGCACAATCACATTTGTGATTTTCTGACTCCTCAATATGATTAATCATTTCTTGACATATCCTAATGAAAACGCCAAATGCATTCTCAGCCCGCTTCACATTTGGTCTTTTAGATTTTACCTTCCTTAATAAGTACACTCTCTCTGCTTCAAGGAGACAATTTTTTCATCCAAATCATTATTCAGAAATCCAACTTATCCAAGAATCTCTTCCACCTAAATTACATGCTCCTCCAAGGTATTAATGTCATCTTGAGATGCTGAGCTAATAACATTCAGATTGACGGTCTGTAACTCATCCAGAGCTTCTGAAGCTCTTTCTTATAAGACATCGTGATTTATATTGCTTGTGACACTCAACTACCCCCTTTAGTGAGCACCAATTGTTAAAATCTGGCCGCTGGATGGTAGATTGCTTCTGCACCCTGATTTCAACTGCACAAATTCTTAACCACTTGCTTTGATAGATTGAAATTAGATACACAGAGCAATAATATTGTAAGACTATCTTACAGTTGATTGCCCAAAAGCTACGTTAGATAAAGGTTTCAACGCTAAACAGGCGCTTCTTCTTCTTCTTAAAATATGTTGGTACTTATAGGATCACTTTTCCTATTATCTTCACGCAGAGCCAAGTGGAGACTTGATATAAAGAACCTAAGAATATATGATCCTTGCACTTTTATTCCAAGATTAATGCTATACAACCAATTTGTCAACAATTAAGTTATTATGAGGGTAGAATCTAATTTTATTGGGGAATATTTAGGTGTTTTATAGTTAAAATCTGCTAACAATTTTCAGCTGTCCGCTGGAAATTATTAGTTCTCCTATGCTAGATTTACCTTAATGCTTTAAGAACTATATCTAGTCAGGTAACTTTGCCTTAAATTTTCTTAGGTAGCGCAATCTTGGTAGGGTGACGAATTTATCAATGCCAGAAACTCAATACCAATTGATTTAATTGTGTGGGCCAATGACATTGTACCATTTATCACAAGCATTAGAACGCCTAGGTAATTTCCAATGACTCCTTATCCATTATCTCTAAATATTCTCCGTATTTTAACTATTGGTTGTTGTTCCTTCATTGAATTCTTGCTCAATATAGTTGGGTGATAAT
The DNA here is from genome assembly GCA_022478985.1 of Massospora cicadina. Taxonomy (NCBI): domain Eukaryota; kingdom Fungi; phylum Entomophthoromycota; class Entomophthoromycetes; order Entomophthorales; family Entomophthoraceae; genus Massospora; species Massospora cicadina. The sequence goes on along the minus strand of JAKSZP010001517.1, from coordinate 23,550 downwards.
TTTTGATGAGAATATTTTTAGTCTGCAATCATTGCTAAGATATTTAATTATAATCGCCAATCATCAAATTATTTGGTCAATAGGTTGGATAATGTGGTCAACTGAAATTCCAACACTCTGGAATATCATCAACAAACTCATTTTATCCTGTTTTGCCAAATATTAAGATGTGGTAAAAATTATATTTCATAACGAGGCTTTAATGGATAGTGAGGCCTACAAGAGCTATAGCATAAGAAATAATAGAACAGTATTACGTGGAAATTGGGGCTAAGGCACTAACCATAACCCTGGAAAAGGAGAACAGTAAGCTTTAACTATTGTGTCTATCACATAATATTTGAAGTTGGTTCCCTTAAACTGATGTTGTAATACCATACTAAATAAACACTGCAGCAAATATATCATGTTTTTCCTTATTTAGGTAACATTGAGTTTCACTATGACTATGGCAGAAACACCGTAACATTCAAGGTGAATGAGAATCATGAAGAATGGGCACTGAGAGAGTTTTCTTTCCAATATTTATTGTTGCAAAATCACTAGTTATACTAAAGCATGAAAAAAATGATTCTAGCATACTCTAAAGCGTGTTCTTTAGGGTTTAGCAAGTAATTGTCAAATCTCCCTTCAAACCACAGCCATTTTTATCATGTAATAGAATTTGTATAAGGGAAGCAGATTAATGAATAAATCAATAGTTGAATCTAAAGGAGACATCTAGTTTTATTTGAGTACGTGACCAGTATGCTAGAAAATAGTTTAATGAAGGTGTCACAGTCCCCAAGTTTATCACCACTTTTGTTTATAAGCTATAAAGTTGGGGTTTTGCACCCATGTGCAATCACCCTGAAGTTGAATAATATCTTTTAAGAACTGACACCCTTTGCTAGATGCTGATTACTTGATTGAGCAGCTTTCTAGGACAGCTATTCTATCAAAGGTGGGCCTTCATGATAATTAAACCTGCTCAGGATTAAGGAAGGCGATGTATTTTAAATAGTTTTCAAGACAAGGTTTAAGCTGTTTGAGTATCTTGTCATGCCATTTATCCTATTCAACGCAGCTAACAAGTAAAATAAATTATCAACACGGTGTTGGGTGGGCACATGTACCAGTTCTGTGTGGCTTACTAAAATAATATTCTGGCATGAGCTGATTACCAGAGCAACATCTTCGCCAATCTAATTATACTTTTAGATATTCCAGGAGTAAGAACTTCATGTCAAGCTTTCAAAATGTGAGTTTGTAAGGAAGTGATTAAGTTCCTTGCCATGGTGTGGGCAAATATGAGTTCACAATGCATCAAAGCCAGGTGGATGTCATCAAAGCTTGTCCTACACTTACCATCTGAAAGCATATTCGCAGCTTTTTGGGTCTTGCAAACTTTTTTCAGGAATTTTTATAAAATCTTTTCTTCTATTGCATTACCTTCAACGCATCTCAAATAAAAAATTGTTTCATATAAATTTTCCCAGGTGCCAAAAAATATTTTCCTAACCTGAAGGCTGCATTTTTCTCTGCCCCAGTGTTGGCCATTTCCATCTATGATTAACTATAGGTGGTTGAGATGAATCTTCAGGATACTCTTTTGAGTGGTTTGTTTCAGGAGGGGGATGATAATAAGCTTCATCCTGAAGCCTACTATTACAGTGACTACATTCCAACGGAATGCAACCATCTTATCTATGACAAGGAGGTGTTAGCTTTTGTTCAATTTCTAAATCATGGCTTTGGTACTTGTGCAGGTGAAGTACCCAGTGAAAAGCTTTGACAAATTACAATAGCTAGACTTACCTTTTCACCCCACGGCAATCAAACTATGCGTCAGACCAGATAGGCATCTAATCTGGCAGATTATGACTTAAAAGTTGGAAAAACCCTAGAAAAAATTGGTTTAATTTAAGATTCCCTAAGCTTTCTTCCTAACATGATACCTGAAGTAGGGGAACTATCTAGGCTTAGTACACAGGTGCTTCAGAAGATAAAGATTTCTCTACAATGTTATATCAACTATACTAAATGACCGTGAAAAGGAGATTTTGGATGTTCAGAATGCTGATGTTTTCTATCAGGAACTAAAGAATGTTCTAATTTAAACTTTGAAATTTTATGTTAAAAAAGAATTATTTATGAAGGGGCAGTCAGTATTTTGGAAAGGATTATTGTAAGGTCCAAGTGGACATTTAAGAATGGGTTTATACGCGAGTAACACGTGATAGGAATAGGAGGAAATTCTAGAAAAAATAGAACAATACAGCTGATTTTAAGAACTTACCAATGGCTTAGTCTTTGAGGTGAATTATTATGATATGTGGCAGGACGTGAGGTTTGTGGTGCACCAAGTTTTGATTAGGACTTCCTGAGGGACATTTGAAATTATTATCAATTGCACAAAAGCCATGGGAATCAATATTATGGATTATTTAGAGAGCTACCAATTTTGCAACGATACAATGTAGTACTGGTTGAGGTAGATATTTCAATAATAAGGCCTATTTTATCCCAATTACCACCTACTTTACAGCCAAAGAGATAACTCATCTGTTTTTGTAAATGTATTCCTGCATCATGGTACTCCTATGGGGGAAGTTCTAGACATAGAGAAACAGTCCACATTTAAACTTTTTATATAAACAGATTGTCAGGATTCGAGATAAAAATTGTCTCAAATTACCATCTTTCAAATCTGGCTGTGCAAAAAAGGTCGTTGATTCCATCTAAGACAAAACTTTTTCAGGATCATCCTTACCTAGTACTGAGTCACGTGGAGCGGGTTTTTTACCTTCTCAGTCAGGTGAGTGATGGTATCCATTGAGGATGCCCTTGAGGAGGCTTTCTGGAAGGTTAGTAAAGATCCTGACTGGATAGGGCTCCAAAGATCCTAAAGGCATTGAGTCCCAATGCACCCTATAAATATCAAAGCATTTTGATTTAATAAAATATTTGGTAAACTAACCTATATCTTTCCATTTCCTCATTGGTGCTCATTTCTGATTTTCCAGCTTTGAGCCACAGTGAACCCTGGCGCCAGTCCTGAGAACTGCAGTGCTGACAAAGTGGTGCTCACTACAGGGGGCTCTGAGCTGACCCAGTGAAAACGTCAATCACAACAAATGGAAACCAACAGCAACCCTGATGACCAAACGACTGGTCAATTGAGGAGCATTTCTCAATGAGTTAGTTCTTCCCAATATGCAACAACGCCCTCACAGCTGGAAAGGCTAGAGTTCCACGCCGCTTTCCAATTCTCGCTGCCCTCCCTAGATGGGGGCCAATATCAACTTCAGCTCAAACACACCCACAATGTCATCAAAAACTAGTCCTCAGCATCTACGCTGAGGGTGTCTGCTCCAGCCGCTCCCACGCCTCCGCCGTGCCATCCACTTTGTGGAACCTCTAAACAATGGCTGTATCACCTGCTGGAGAGCTTACCTTGGGGCCTTATCGCTACCTTCATAATCTCATCATCCCACAATTCATCACCTCCTCCAGTTAGTAGGATTAAACCATCAGGAGGTCTCTAAGCACGTAGGGCTCACCCAAAATTTACATTCTTATATTATTGACTTCTACAATGCTGCCTCTTCCTTTGTGCATGACAATCGCGAAGCTATACTCAATAACTGATGACTTATCAATGATATCCGAGATCAATTGGTGGTATTAGATAGTGGCATCTCTGGCTACCTCGAGGAGCAATTTCACCAAAATGCTCAGCGGTTTGAAGCAACATGGGCCCAGCGCTTACAACAAGCTGAGGAACTACTACAATCCCTACAACAGCGCTACCAAGAGCTGGCCTCTTGCAACTACTCCCCCACGGCTGATGGGCCTGAAGATCCCAAGGGGCTTAGGGGCCAGCAGGTCCCGAGGGTGTGCGTGGGCCTCAAGGGCCTTCAGGCCCCCAACCTCAGGCGAACCCAAAGACCCCTGGCGAAAAGATATAATAACTGCTCTGGCTGCCCTGTGGGACTAGATCCAGAAGGTGGCCTTGGGATGCAAGCTCCAAACGGATGGTGTTCCCCTCAACTCCAGGGTCTCCATCAAAGTGATATCAGATGAGATTAATAACCTCAGCGCTTTCATGAGGCTTATTGATGCTCACATCTCCTGGCTTGAGACAACGTGTCGTGGGTTAGAAACCCAGTTGGCCACCATCAAAAACCAGCTCCAACTACAGAACGCCGAAATTCAGTCCTTAAAGGAGCAGGTTGCCAGCAAGGCATCCGCTTCCGCTCTCAGTCAAAATTGGGAATAAATCCAAGAAGACTTAGAAGGCTTGTGGAGGCGGCTTGATCAACGGGCTCCTCGAGAATATGCAGAAATGGAGACCTTGGAGCCGACGCCTACCCCAGGCATTAACACCCTCTCTACTCCTATTGTCGCTAACTTTAAATCTAGCTTCAAGTAAAAGTTTACCCCCAGATGGGAGAGCATTGCCTCCTTCTTGTATGCCTACAAGAGTCCTTCAGAGGAGGCCAAAGACCGACAAAAGGTGAAGCACATCCACTCATGCCTAGACAGCACCACCAGGAAATTATGACTCCACATCTGAAGGAGTGTAACACCTGTAAACAAGTCCGCACCGCCCTGATCCAAGAGTTTGGCAGTAGCCAAACCTTGGCCAACCAGAAGAAAGTGTTCATGGGCATTTGACTTAACAAAGGAGAAAACCCTATGGAGTTTGCCAACCGGTTCTACGCTCAGGCTCAACCTTTGGTTTCAACAAGCTGTATCACTCTGGAAGACACCATTACCGCCGTCATCTCCACCCTGGAATCCTATCTTGAGGTCCATATGCACATGATTGGGCAAAAGAATGGGTTCACTTGCATCAGAGAGATCAAGGAGGCCCTCAACGAGATCCCTTCCACAATCCTGAACTCTAAGGCTGCGGCCACTGGCCCCTCTAACTGCCCTAGGGTCCATGTAGTTGAGAGCCAGAAAACCCCCCTTCCGCGGTGCACCTATTGCAATGGCTTTAGGCATAGCACCAAAACTTGTTGGAAACGTCTAGCTGAGGAGGCGGGAAAAGGGCAGTCAGCATGAAGGACGCGGCGCTCCATGCTGAAACCCCTGTCCAGCCTCAAGTAATCCCTACACAAAAACCAGAAGCCGTTAACTCCAAAAGAAGTAGCTGCGGTATCTAATGACAATAAAGACATTGATACTGCTTACTCTTTTTCTGATGATTCTCCTATGTTCCTTATGCTGCCACCTAAGTTTATAAGTTTGGTCACCCGAGTTGCTTTCCAGGTCCACAAGATTCCAGTTTACGCCATAGTTGACAGTGGCTCCCCCGTGAACGTTATCTCTTCCAAGCTGATGAAATACATCAAGGTTGCCCCCAACATGCCGCACTACATGGATTATGGCACAGCTGGCCCTCAGTGCACCCGATCCATAGGGGCCTATTCCTCTCTACTGATTTGGTTCAGGAAGCTCACTTTGGATACAACCACCATCACTCTGGACAACACCAGCTATGATATACTCATTGGGACCCAGTTTCTTTGAAACTATTTGGCTGTTATCCACTATGACAGTGGTTTACTCTCCCTTCTAGGACACCGAGTCCCTCTGGTTTTTGAAACTGCCCATGACTCTAGGGTGGATGTCAAGGCCCGAGCCTGCCTACTGGAGACCAAAGGATGAATCAATTGGCTTGAGTACCACGTCCAGGGCTCTTGAGTCCGGCTGCCCCCTCCTGCTGTGGATGGATCCAAGGAGATGCCAGTTTACTTGCCCTGGGCAACTACTGTGCCCCCAAAATCCCAGGTGATTGTTGACACCCGGGTCTACATCAACATTCCCTCAGGGTATTTACTGGAGGTCCAAGGTCTGGATAACCCATCTCCCAAGGAAGTGCTGACCTGCCCTGGAATCCTTGTTCCAGCGTATGCCAGATCAATATCAGTGTTGCTAGACAGCCTGACTGACAAACCAAAAGTTATAGGACCTAACCAACCCGCCGCTTACGTTTGCCTGCTACCAATGGGGGCTGTTGCTGACATCTGAAGCTTTAGGGAATTTAGGGACCTTGGCTTAGAGTCGCCATCCTCAGTTAATTTGGTCGACGCTAACATAGGAAAGGATTTCTCTGATGAACAGCGACTTAAGGTTTGAGAGCTCCTGGAGGAATACTTGGATCTATTCTTTACTTTGACCTACGATTTTGGAAGGATGAACGGAGTCCTCCACCATGTAGAAACTGGGGACGCCCCCCATTTCAGTCCCGGCCTTACTGCAAGAGCAAGGTTGAAGAGGCCCAGGTCACAGTAGAACTCAAACAGCTGCTCAACGTGGGGCTCTTGGTTCCCTCGCATAGCCCTTGGTCCTCCCCACTTTTGCTTGTCTGAAAGAAGGATGGCAAGCACTGGGTGGTGATGGATTATCAACAACTCAATTCCATTACCAAGAAGGACAGTTATCCTCTGCCCCATATCAATGACTCGCTCTGACTGCTTGCAGGTTCCCAGTACTTCTCAGCCATGGACCTCACCAGCGGGTATTGGCAGGTCGAGCTCACTCCCGAAGACCAAGCCAAGTGTGTTCTAATCGCCCAGGAAGGGCTGTTTGAGCCTAACCGGATGCCCCAAGGCCTCTGCAACGCCCCAGCCACGTTCCGGCGCACCATGGATGGGATCCTTGGGGACCTGAAGCTCTCCTGTGTTCTGGTCTACCTGAACAACATCACCATTTTTTTGAAAACCTTTAACGGGCCTGTCAACCACCTTAAGGAAGTCTTCGAGCATCTCTGGAAGGCCTCCATCAAGCTCAAGCTCTCAAAGTGCTCCTTCTTCCATCCTGAGCTAGAGTTCCTAGGCCATAAGGTCTCCAAACGTGGCATTCAACCTATCCCCAATAAGGTCAATGCTATAGAAAAGATGTCGCGCCCCCAGAGCCTACGAGATATTCAAGTCTTCCTAGGTATGGTGGGCTATTACCATCAGTTCATCCCACGGTTTGCCAACCTTGCTGAGCTGTTTTTCTACCTTCTACAAAAAAATGTTCCATTTGAATGGTGGCCTGAGCAGGAACAGGCCTTCAACGCTCTATGTATGGCTTTATGTACTAAACCTGTTCTAGTTCATCCCCATTTTTACAAGCCTTTCTTGCTGTTCACAGATGCTAGCGACATTGCTGTGGGGGCTATCCTGGCTCAAATGAGAACCAGGTCGACCATCCCATAGCTTATTTTAGCAAGACCCTAAGCAAGGCTGAGCAAAACTACAGCATCTCTGAGAGGGAATGCCTAGCCATTCTTTTAGCCATCAAGCATTTTTGGCCCTACCTCTATGGTACCCATTTTACTATCATTACCGACCATTCTTCCCTTTGATGGCTGCAACAAATGAAAGACCTGGATGGACGGCTGGCCAGGTGGGCCCTACGATTACAAAGCTACAACTTCACCATCATCCACTGCGCCAGTGCTATTCACCAAAACGCTGATGGACTCTCCAGGATGCTGGTATTAGCAGTCCTGACTCCGGAGGAGGATCAACTCTATGACTTGATAGGACAGCCTAAATTTTGGGAGCTGGAATCCCCCCAGGTCCAAGCTGAACTCCGCCAGATGACTCAAGACACCCAGTTCAAGGATGGATTACTCTACAAGAGAGTCATAAAGAAGTGGCTTCCCTACATCTGACCCTCCTCTTGCACTGACGTCATCCTGGAAGGCCACACACTATTGGGCATGGTGCAGTCAAGAAGACCTGTTAGTGGCTGAAGTCATGCTGCTACTGGGACCAAATGGTTGAAACCATCCAAGAGGTTCTGGAAGCCTGCATGACCTGCTGATATCAAGACTGGGCCAACCCTCGTAATCAGCACTCCATCGTTGCACCAACTAAGCCCTTCAATGCTGTCAGTATCGATGTGGTGGGTCCCCTCCCCACTGGTCTACATGGTCACAAGTATATTCTTCTTGCCATAGACCATCTGACTAAGTGGGTCAAGGCGATCTCAGTTCCTGCAGCCACGGCTAAGGCTACCGCCTTGTTCCTGTTCACTCCATTTTCACCCAAGCACAGGTGCCCCCAGACCTTGCTCTCAGACAATGGTTTGAACTTCACCTCCCAGGTAGTACAGGAGCTAACTTCGCTATTTGGAACCGCCCAGAGTTTCGCTGCTCCCTACCACCCTTCTACAATTGGGCAGTAGAATGGGCTAATGAAACTCTTGTCTCCATCCTGCGGAAGTTGGCCGCCTCATATCCTGCCCACTGGAACCATTATTTGCCCAGCGCACTGCTTGCCTACCGGGTAAGCTATCGCCATGTTATCAAAATGTCCCCATTTGAAGCCCTGTATGGGCGGGCCCCACGACTACCCAGTAGCGTCCATCCTCTGTTTGATGCCTCCACTCCTGAGAATGCCAATTTAAATACGAGGGCCCTTGCTGATGAAATTGTCCGGCTCCAAGCCCAAGCCACTCAAGGCATTATCTTCACCACTGGAAGAGAGACATCCTGATCAAATCTCGGATGACCCTCCTTACCAGAATTTCAACTAGGTGACCTCATTCTCTTTTATCATCATTGACCTGGAGGCTGACAGAACAAGCTTGACGTACTGTGGTCTGGGCCCTACAAAATTATACACAAGGTGAAGTCTGAGTATTCCATCGCCAACATCAATTAAGGGACTGTTGTAAACTGAGTGCATGGTCAGTTCCTCTGGCCTTACTCCCCCTCTGACAGGATCTTGAAGGGGGCTTTGTTGGGATTTGAGATAAAAATCATCTTAAATTCCTGCCTTCTGAATCTGGCTGTGCCAAATTGGTCATCAATTCCAGCCAAGACAAAACTTTTTCAGGATCATCCTTACCTAGTACTGAGTCACGTGGAGCGGGCTTTCCACCTTCTCAGTCAGATGAGTGATGATATCCATTGAGGACGCCCTCAAGGAGGCCTTTCCAGAAGGTTAGTAAAGATCCTGATTGGATGAGGCTCCAAAGATCTTCGAGTCCCAATGCACCCTATAAATATCGAAGCATTTTGATTCAATAAAATATTTGGTGAACTAACCTATATTTTTCCATTTCCTCTTTGGTGCTCAGTTCCGATTTTACAGCTTTGAGTCACTGTGAACCCTGGCGCCAGTCCTGAGAACTGCAGTACTGACACAGATCCTTGCAGGCCTTGGAATTAAGAAATTTTTATACACATATACCATACACAGACTTATGGACAGACAAAGAGAACTAACTGGTGCCAGAGAAGTACTTGAGATGCTATGTTAACGCAGAACAGGACAACTGGGTGATCAGTTGCCTATGGTCTAATTTGTTAACACTCTATATTATGCCTCAATTGGAATGTAACCATTTAAAGCTATTTTTGAGCATATTGTGAGCTGAGAAACGTTGCTAAAGGTTGAATCAAAAAATCCTTAGGGGAGTATTTAAAAATATTCATCAGACTAATGTACATTGTTCAGCAAATTTTAATCAGGGAGTGCATACTTACAAAGCTTTCACAGATTTGAAGCATGTTCTTGCAAGGGTTTATTTTTTGGCAGCGAAATTTGCCTGGATGTTTAAAATATTTCTTTGGATATATCATGTCAGAAACTTGCTCATGATTGAGTAGGGCCATGAAAAGGTCACAAGGTTCTAAGCAAGGTGGCTTACATCTGGCTCAACATGAATTTTGTTATATCCATGATGGGTTCCATCAAGTCAAATTTGCACAAATAAGTAGAAAGGTCTCCAACACAACAGAAAGTTAATGATTTAACACCACCACTGATTAAAGCTATAAGTCATGGGTATGTGGCGGAGGATACTAAAGGTAGATGAAAATCATGGTCAAGTGCCTTACCTGGTCAAATGGGCAGAATATATCGGTTTAGAGAGCACCTGAGAGCCTGAGAAAAAATTGGAGAATTCAGGGAAGTTGATGTAGAAATGGTAAAAAGAAGGCCTTAAATGTAGATTCAGCCCTTATGGGGGATGATATCAGGGAAAAGCCTAATATGAATTGGATTTTGAGATTCCAGAATATCCATCATTCAAAAAAATATGTGGTGAAGTTATATCAATTTTTTTGCATATTAAAAAATAGTTGCAAAGAATATTAGGTCTAACAATAGCGTACCCAAACCAATTGTATTATGATTATGTCAGTATATTAGATACCAAACTTGGTTTGCAAAGTGAGAGATAATTCTAGCTACCTTTGAAATCATGTGCAAGCTTAAATCACAAAAGATCACAAGAATAGTAGTTCCACTCTCAAAACATTAACTAAGTTTTTGTAAGTTTAGGGGGTAGAATAGAATATATATCTAAGTCAAAAATTTTTAAGACTTTTGCGGTCAATAAAAATTATCAATGTAAGTCCCTTAATCAATTAAATCATTGATAATTGACCCATTATTTTTATAAAAAACAAGGTTATAAGACCCAAAAATTTACTTTATTAAGCCTACACCAATGCGTTCACTTCCTAACTGATTTTCTGGCAATTCGTTAATTATAAGCACAGAAACATTGCTTTTAACAAAAACCTTTATCTATATTTCAGTGTCCAAGCATAATTGTAGCACTGTCTTCGATAGTAATGTTGTGGGTAAGGCTGTCCTTCCTTCATTATGTTTATTAGGTCATTTGTCACTACTATTATTATATATGCTCTTCACTGCCCCTCTATTATTTGACCTCTATCTCAGGAACAGCAAGCTTATGGCTTTCTATTTAACACTGGGATAAATTAGTTAGAGTCCCTGACACTATCACAAGTGAGGTAAAGGTATCAACTCCTAATGTTTTATAAACGCTGCAAAACATGCTCAGGATTACTCTGGTAGTCCACCAACTTATAAAGTCACCTAATCCTGCCTCTGGACTAGCCCTCCATCTCATTTGCTCCCAGGAGATTTCTTACAGCCCCATGGTGCTCCTCTGGAGCAACATGTGATTTGGCTTTTGGGTTAAATATGGTTCCCTCTTCCCCTATGATGATGTAGCAATCATTAACTTGGACCAGGTGGTAAAGAAACCTTCCTTCTTCATCTTTATCTGCCCATACAAGAAGTACTTAGACCTCAGATTTTCATGTGAGGCTGATACTGTAATAGCGACAATTGTGCCTCTAACCAATAAAATATCCCAATCCCCATCATGTGCACCTGGTTGCAAGGTATACTCAACCAATGTGGTACAGTTCACAGGCTGATCACTCACCTCCCCATGACATGCTTCACCAAAAGCTCCTGGCAGGTTTTAGTTCCTACAGCTCAGACCCCATTTTGGAGTTTATTGGTCCAATTTTGGTCTAGTCCCCTTTCTGAAAGTTACACCTAAAATACAATATAACCCACAAAAGTAACACTTCCCCTCAAGATCCCCCTGCGCCACTAAAATTATGAACCTCACAATTCCTTCTAGGCCCCTGTAGAGGATGTATGGACTGTATTCGAATCATTATTTAGGTTAGACCACTCAAAGCACAAATGTCCCTTTTTATTCTGCCACCAAATCTGCACAAAGTTGAAAACCCTGTAAGCAATTAGTTGCCAAAACAGCAAGATTTGCTCCTTGGGATCTACTCTCGCCCCCTCCCCCAAAAATTATTGATGTGACTTTGTACTTCACTCTAGTTCAGGTGAAGCCTAAACTTTAGGTTTATGATTTACATATTACTTTATACAATCTGATTTGAAATTATTTATAATTTATTGATCAATTTATCAGGCTTAAGGCCATAAATTTTTAAAGATATTATATTTTTTAATTGCACTAATAGATTTAATATTACAACACCAAGTTACCAACTTTAAAAATCTTGGATAAATCACCTTGTTAAAGCTCCACTGACAGATGAGTTAGGGAATAACGCCAAAAATGACTTATTATTATCTTGATGATAAGCACAAGGTCATATTCAGTGCTTAACTCCTCTAGTCGCCCATTAACTACCTTACGCGACATATTATGCCTTACCATCTATTGACTTCCTAAGGGAAGATAATGGAAATCATATAGTGTGCTAACATTATTAATATCATTTCATCTTTTGATTATGAATCCTGATCTGTTCAACTCTAAACCTGGACTATTTTATCATCTCCTACATTTCAGAATTTACTTCAATCCACAAATGTGGTATTATCCTATCACTCATCATAATCCTGTTTTCCTGGTACTCAAAATAGTACTAACTTTTACTAGCAAGTTCTTTTTAAAACTTATATCTATTTTAGCTTATAAGTCTAGTTCTTAGTACATAAAGAACATAAGCCCTAAAAATTGTAGATATCCACGTTTTACCTATAAGCTATTGGTATTTCTGCCCACATTACCAAGTTTCGCTGGATTATTTTACTCTACTTATCCATTAGGGGTTTCATCCCGTAAGTGTATGTGAGATTTATTAATTGCATATTGATAATTATTGTTTGGAGGAACCTTCCATTGCGACTATCTGTTTATACTCCAGATTGATGAGTGATTCATCAGGGATGATCCTCGACAATAAACAAGCTTTTAGGGTGTTGATCTCATTATTAATAGCTAAATTGATTTTTAGGAATCAAATGGCTTTGTTTGCAAATTGACTAAGGGGTTTATGAGTTGCTGGTGATAATGCTGCTTGTAATAGAGCAACTTTTTGAGATCCAACTTTTTCTAATTTTCAACTTCTGTTTATGGGCAAGAGTCCCATTAACTTAGCAGTTTGTTACCATACATGGGTAATCTGATGGGAGTTGAGCGAAGATGTTGGGGAACGTCCTTTTATTAACTCAGAAGAGGTTGTGGTTGAGTAGGGGAGAGCCCAGTTAATTGATGAGGAATATCATCTTAAATGACCCTGTAAGGTAAATCATTCTGATGACCGCTGTTTCCAATTAGGGTAGAAACAAAAAATTAGTGCGCCAATTTCCATATAAAATCTCCATTTGGTTTTTATTATAAAGCAGATAAGATTAAAAGAAAAAAATTCAGTTACTTTTATAATTATAAGATTGCTTTATAATTAGAGTTGGAGGGAAAAGATACTTTTTCTATATTATTGTTGATCTACACAGCCCCTGTATGACTAGATGGATAAAGAAGCTCTGAACTTTATCATAGGCTAAGTTATACCAGATGAAATAGGGAAAAGTCCCTACAGATCCAGACAAATTCAAGATTAGGACGAGCGCAAGGTTAGTGTTAACCCTAATAACTATTTTGGCTGAAACTAGCTCAACTAAAGTAGTAGTCTTCACACTACTACTGCGTATTATGTTCTGTTATTATCAAAAAGTCAAACAGCACACATACCAGGACCTGTGTAGTTGAACTGGGGCCTGAAGCAAGTATTATAGTGAAAGGAGATACAAATTCCAAAGTTCTAACAATTGGTGCTCAAAAAGTCACTATCAGTTCCCAGTTTTAACAAAGGCTTAGTTTCAGATCAACTCAAGTTGTTTGACATAAGTACCTCCAATTACCCAATAATTTATCCCATATAGTTGCCAACAGAAGCAAAGCCAAGAGTGTTGCTTCCTACAGTGGCACTTTAAGTTGCCACTAGGAAGTGCAAATCACCATAAAACAACAATAGTTATTCTACTAATTTAAAAATAATAATGTCTCAGACAAACCCCGCTAAAATTCATGACTCTGATCTTATGGTATACCTGCTCTGGAATGGACACAATGCTGTAGCTGCGCAGAATATCATTGGTAAAGAAATCATATTGAGTGTGTTACAGAAGACTTTAGATATTTTTAACCTCTTAGCCAATTTAACTTTTTTGAATTGTTAAAAATTCTTGAAGGATTGAAAGATGTGGTATTGAGCAATAATTTCAGAATTTAAAGTAAAAAGATTAAGATAGGCCATACTCTATTACAAGGCTCAAGTACTAAGTTACAATAAGATTAAGTATGTTAGTAGAAAGAAAGCCTTGGAAGATATCACTCAGAGGAATGACTATTGACCTCTAAGGCTTGTTTTCTTAGATGAAGAAATGTTAAATGTTTTCCAGATTTAAACTAAACCAAGAAGAAATTATCAATGTTACAATTTATTCTCCGAGTTAAAGCTAAAGATTAACCTAGAAAAGATTCTAAAGCAAAGGAACCAGCGAGAATTCCAGTGCACTATTGACCACAGCGACCCTGTTGATTCAACTTTTGTGATACTGGATAATATGTGGGCTGGAAAAAATTTAGCCGCATTAGAAATATGAAATTTCTCACCAGCAGCACTAAAGGGATTACTGAAAAGTGGTAATGCAGAAGATCTGAATCTTGCAGAAAAGCTTGAAGATGATTGCGTGAGCTCACATTGATGAATCCCCCCTTGGGTTGGGACCATCTAGTACTAAAATGATTGCGTGAGCTCACCAAATTACAATTGGTAAATTGAAGTTTATTACTAAATCAAATTGATTTTAATCTTGCAGCCAACCCAAATGTCTTGCGCACTATCCAATTCCCTGCACCGTTGCTCCTTGTTGTTTTGGAAATAAAGTTAGAAAAGCCAACCCTAATGCTTTGGCGCCCTCTTTGTTTCCCTGTTAAAAAATTTCTTGCTGGTCAAAAATGAAATCAGAGCCATCAAACCCAATTCTAGCCATTCAACCAATTCAATTTTTCCCAAAAACTTCATTAAGAGCTTTAATTTTTTTATAATAAATTAAGGTTTTCCTGTTAGTGCTTGAAATCTAACTTTACCTCAACCAAATCAGGACAAGTTTAAGATATTCACCCTGACCACCATTATGAGTTATTAAAAGGTCATAAGCATATTTTTTCGCCTCTGCCAGTATAACAGCTAGGCAAAGCATTTATGTTGCTTTCCCTTCGCTAAATTTTGACTCTTGACTCAGATCTGCCAACCTGACGCCTCCCAATCTAAGTTTTTAATTTACCATCCATGCCACAAACCTCCATATGATGAATGGTCTCTTTAATCAAGTTAATGTGAGCTACCTATGCAAATTTTCTTTTACCAGTGTTAAAATCTTGGGTTTTGTTGGCTCGCTTTTTAATCCTGGATTTCAACTGCACAGATTTGTGGATCCTGGCGTTGATTATTTGAGTGATTTTGATAGACTGGTTCAATACGTGTATGAAGACTATTATGGTTGATTGCCCAAAAGCCACGTTGAGAGTAAATTCTAACAATAAACTGATGCTTATTTTCCTTGAAGATACTTTGATACTGGTATGGAACACTTTCCCTATTCCATTCTTGCAGAGCCAAGCGGAGATTTTGATATTGCCAACCTAAGGATATCTGATCCTTGCACTCTTATCTTAATAGTAATGTTTAAAACAACCAATGTTTAAACAACTAAGCTAATATCAGTTTTAATCTGCCTTTTATTAGGGAATAATTAGGGGTTTTTATAGTAGGAATCAGCACAAAACTTTTCAGCTGTCCTCTGAGAATATTTGTGCTCCTATACTGGTTTGACCCTCTGTGTTAGGCACCAAATCTCGTTGGGTGCCGTTGCCTTGGGTTTTTTAAGCAGCGTAATCCTTGGGTATTTGGTGGACCAAACAATTGGTATAGGTACTTGAAACTGATTGTTTCAGCTAATGACGATTCCACTCTTCCTCCAGCATTTGATCTTTTTGGTAGTTTCTGATAACTCAAATCCATTCCGCTCTGAACAATACCCTATAATTTGACTATCATGTATTATCCCAATATTAAATTATTGTTTAATTTTGTTGGGGATGATGCCCGTTGAAATTATCTGTTGGCAGCCTCAAATATCATTGGGGATGATGCCTGACAAAAATTCATTAGTTGGCAACCTCTAATATCATTGGGGATGATGCCTGACAATATTATCATCAATTGGCCACTATTGCCAATTCTATACAATTATAACTTAATTATCAAATCTTATATTTGGTCAAAAGGTTGGATTATGTGGTCATCTGCAATTCTGACAACCAGTCACCATGGTGAGTTTCTATCTAACCAAAATTCTTTTAAATATGGTTTATAAACCTTTACTAAAATCCTTCAACTGACTTGTTTTCCAGAATGTAGTTCTAGATGCCACACCACCCTGTGAACCTAAGGTCAAGCCTAATTTAAACATTTTGAAAACACCTTATTTTATATGATACCCTCATCCCTAATGCTGAGATGAAGCTTGCTAATCCTGAGAGGAATGAGCACTAAAACCTTGGGATCTAGCTCTTCAAAAGCTAATGGATCAAAAAGAACAATGTCAAAAAATAACAATAATAGGTTTTTCATACAACCAGAAGTATGAAGCTTTATGAGACAAAATAAACCTCTGCTTGCCAGGATAACATCTAAACCGCCTGCCTTGGTTTATCACACTAATCCAAAATATGGTAGTTTAGACCCTACCAAGTCTAGCCACCTTTGGAAAATCATTGTCACCCTCAGTTAAGGCTCTGAGGGGGCTCTTTTCATGAATCACCCTAGTTTAGCAGTACCTCAACATTATGTTTATGATTTATATATTAATTTTATTGATCTTGCTTCAAATTATATAAAAAAAGTTTAAATCTATATTTTACCAGGCCAAAGACTGAAATCCATAATAATATTAATTTTTTAAGAGTGCTGAGCGATTTTCTATAATAACGCCAAGTTCAAAACCAAATAATTTAAATAAATCGCCCCATTAGCACTCCACTGGCTGATGAGAGGGAAGAATGCCATAACTGAATTATTATTATCATCCTGATGTTAAGTACGAGGTTGTATTCAGTGTTTAACTCCTATATCTTCCCCATAAACAGCCTTATGCCATTAATTATTACTTACTATCTATTGGATTTTTAATAGCAGATAATGGAAACACTTAACTGTGTTAGCTTTATTAGATAGGTGTTGACTAAATTCCCTGTTTTGCAATTAAAATAGTGTTACAATCCCAACTCCTGTAAATTTAACTAAAATAAGATACATTATATATGACTGAACAGCGTGCTAAGCAAGTTTTATTTTAACAAAGCAATTTCAATTCATAATCATTAGTATACTATAGTCAATTATCTTCATCACAAGATTTGATGAATCTTGAATGAAGTGGTTTGACTATGAATTGTTTTTGATTACTCTAAAATAAGAATTTTCCTATTATTGTAATTACTGTTTATTGTCAAAAAACTTTGTGTAAGTCTGGGGGAGCGCCCTCTCTGCTTATACTGGGAGGTGTTTGTATTTTTTACAAAAAAGGGTCTGAGAAGGGCAGCTTTCCCTCTCATCTCACAGGGAGATCTTGTTCATGTGGTAGATGAATTTGTGGTAACAGCTCTCCCTTTGAAGATTCCACCACCTGTCCTTGCAATTTCTTCCACTGATTTGGTATGTCAAATTGAGGGAATTTGCGATGAAATATTTGGAAGTATGCACCCCCATAGGGCAAAAGGACCTTATGAAAGCGAAGGTAGAACCCTTGAATTATTGAGTCTGAAAGCCTTAAATTCTCAACAATGAAGCTTGACAGGCCGCACATTCAGTAAAGGGAGTATCAAGCATCAAATTATTGGTAACAATTGCTAGCAGCATCAGGTTATTGGAAAATGTTGTTGTAAGTTTGAAACCTGGCAAAAAAATTAGGAATAAAGCCCAATGGGCACATACCAACCAAAAAGAATGTGTCCAGTGTCAAATCCTCGTCAAAACATACCAATGGCATTAGGTCATTTGAAAACGTTGTCACCAATTCAAAACCTGCCTCAATAACTTTGGGAACAAAACCTTATGGGCTTGTTCTTCTAAGGTAAATGCTCCTAATGTCAAATTTTGGTGGAAATTTCCAATGCTGTTAGGTCAATGTTGAAAGCACCGCCAGCTCAGAACCCTCCACTATAATATAAGGATCATTGCTCAATGAATTTCTCTTAGTTAAATGGATGCCAAAGAAACCGGGTATATATGAGTTGGGTACCCAAAGTCCATTCATGACCTTTTGGAAACACCTCTATATGGAGTGCCTTGTGAGGTTCCTGTTACCCATTGGGTGAGACGCCGTCACACTAACTTTCAAAAACGCGCTAAACTGTAATTTAACATCTGAGGTCAGATTAGACAGTGACTTGCTTGCCGCCCCCTCATTCAATGTCATTCTAATTAGGTTTGTTTTCCTTTCCCCACTTGCTTGACTTTTGCAAGATTAGGTCGAATCTTTAAGGCCCCAATCCCATACTTTTTTAAGATAATTGCCAAATTGATCATCTATTTAAGCAGCTGTAACAAAATGAGGAGAATAAAGGTCAATTTTCTTATTTTAAAATTGATTAAAGATCTTCCCATGCTCAATTTTATTTAGAATTATGTTCAGATTTTCCTTTGACAAATCCCAATGTCATTTGCAATATGGCCCTGCGGACCTTATATTGACTGTGTTATATCAGTATTGTTATTAGTTTTGGTCCTCACTACATTTTATTTAGGTCCATCATGGCACTGACAACTCTTGGAATTTACTCAAGCTTACAACTCTTTACGCATTGGCCCATTAGCCCTGAGGCTGTAATAACATGACTTCTTGTTGAGTTGTCTTGCATATTTGCAGCCATAGGCACTTTATTGTGACTCTTAGCCCAACACACTTAAACGTCACTTGTGCAGCAATGCCCATGGCATTCTGGACCGCCTTTTGGGTGCTTCTTTATCCCAACTGACAGGCCAGTCAAAACTTTACTGCCGTTGCCCTAACCTTGGGCGTAGTTTTTTATATAAAAGGTTAGTTTATCTTACTGCATAAATTTCTATACAGTAAGTTAAGAAGTTGGATTGATCCCAATGTCAACCTTTGTTGAGTACTGCATAAAAGACCTTAAACTATGCAAGTGGTGCTCACTACAGGGGGCTTTTAGTAGAAGAAAGTAAGAAACTATAAACCTTTTTGATGGACCTAACACAGGAAGGGGAGATAATTAGAATAACTTAGCAGTCATATTCTATCTTAAATCACCTACTCTTTTTATGAATTGCGTAGAGGATGTTAAATTCCTATAAGCCCCTCTTTTTAAAAAGATTTAAGAATTATGGAAATGCAGAGCAACTGAGAAATATTTGACAAATGTTACTTTGTGGGATTTCATCGCTTTGGTTATGAACAATATGACCTAGAAATCTTCCTTTTTTATTACCAGTATAATCAGGACCAGTTAATTCAGAAATATGAGCACTTGCAGAATTTATTCTTAATCAAGTACTACAACAAGCTAGTAATCTAGCCATATGTGGCAATATATTGCTGGGTATTTCTGACAAACTGTACAAAAATCACCATTTTCAACATATTTGCCATTATGCCTTAATTTATTCAAGTGCTTAACAAAATTAATCAAAATTTGAAAGCTTTGTGGGACTTAAATTAGCAAAAAGAAATCTATTACTAGGGTGTTATCAGGTCATTAATGTTACTCATAAACTTAGCATGCAATTTTCGCAACAACTGTATAAAATTATTGATCAATTGGATTGGAACTTAATTTGCTAAAGGGCATCAAGACAATGAAGGTTAAGTCACCGTTGAATGGATAAAAGGCACTACTAAATATATAAAAGAAGTCGAGAGTAACTGTTTAAGTTTGATGAATGTTACTTGATAGGCTGATGTTAATGAAGAAATCAACCAATACACACAACATAAAATAGAGATGACAAAATAGCATTTGGGAGGTAACATTAAGACCACCAATAGCCTCCTGTGATATGTAAAGCAAATAAGAAACCATCAAGAAGAAATGCAGCGGGATATTAGAGGATTAAGAGGATTAATTATAACACTCAACCTGATAATGGAGAACTCGTTCAGTCAAACTCTGGTTTATATCCAAAGTTCATGAACTTTGTAACATAAAGACTTCATACAAGAATGAATAGAATGATTTGCGACCTATGGTACAAGACATGTAGTGAGACCTCAAGGTATTTATGGCAATTCAAGCAACTATGTCTTTAGTCAAAAAAGAAACGAACCACCTAGGAACAACAGGATGAAAGTGAACTAATAATGGTAGCTTTTGGTGCCCTTGTTAGATTATGCTTACTGTTCAACCAGAATTGTTTGCAGAAGAATCCTTAGATGAGGATTCCATCTGAGAGCCAATGAATTAACCTACTTTTTCAATGCTGACTTAATTGTTTGATTTGCCCTTATGTGGAGAAGCCAGACCCTTAACTGAGTAAATCTATGCTAAAAACTCAGGGCCATGCACTAGTACTCTACCAGCAAATTCTATACTAGGATTTTCTATTCAGAATTCCAATGATCAAATCCAGTTAATATTACTACATTTTGAAAAGCTTGAGAATTTGCAGTGTTTCTTGAAAAAAGTTTAAGATGATCATTAATGGAGCCAATGACTTTTATAAGCAAATACCATGATCAACTTTTTAATGACCAGAGCCATGATCTGATAATACCCTTCTTACATAAGAATATTGATTTTTGATGATGTGGAAAATATGGTCCTGTGAGAGTTTAAAAGACCCAAAATTTGGTCCACCTGGAAAGCTGAATTTATGACCACTCAGTTTAGAAAGCGAATTCATTAACAAAATACTGACTTATTTCTATCCCTTATCCTAGGTACTATTAGTTATTGGAGCCTTGATGAACGTTAATGTCAAAATTACGCTTTAGCATGCCACAAGAGACTACCTCAAGTTATATAGCTCCTTTCTGCCAACGCTTGTAAAGGATTCAGATAATTCCATGAATGAATATCTGAAAAAGTGTGGAGTTATTTTGGACCGCCCAATGTAGAAGTTCAATCCAGTTGACCCTGCAGACAGGAAAGGTAATAAAGGGACTGAAGAAAGGTCCCTTAAATGTCAAAGGAATTTCAAAATCATCATACCCTAGCTGAAATAACTTGTTGATAATGTGAGAACAAAGGACATTACATGACTAACTGTCCTAGATGACTCTTAGGAGTAAACCTCGTGACCTTTTAAGACAAAAGCCAGAGAAAAGTATATCAGTAGTAGAAGGAAAATGCTTTACTGCTGGTTATCATCCAGTCTTATCCCCAACTTATGAGAAAGAACTGAGCCATCATCATATCAAAGAAACTGCTAATGTTACTGTTGAATTTTAAGCCTAATTCAATTGGCAGGTTCTTCTTCTGAGATAAGTTAAGTTCCGAGCATCTATTGTATGGAGACAATAGATCAGACGGTGACAATAGTTAAAATATTAACTCCTTGAAAGTGACACTTTGAAGCTGTATTATCTGTCGTTTACTTGGACTATGGCTCGCTGCCCTGATCCTTCTGATCCCAAGTAAAATCTCAACCTAAAACAATGTAAAAGTAATATTATAAATAGCTTGTACATTAAACCCTAAAATTGTGGGAATAACTGATTGTATTTTATTAGCATCAAATATGGAGAATAACTATATAGTTTGACGTTAAGCACATCTTACCCATGACACCTCAATTTCAAAGTGCACTTAGCCAGAGAAAAACTTAATAAATTCGTCTAAGGTCTACAATCCTTTTGATTTATGGCATCTCACACGGCCCCAGGGTCAGTGTCAAACTAATGATTTCTCAATACAGCATATCTTATGCATCTGCAAATAGCTGAAGCGATGCTCCTCTCAAGCAATTAGCAGCACATAAAAGCCGTTATTGTATTACTATTTAATAATTAATTTGATTAAAAAACTTGATTGACATTAAAAGATAATTTATATATAGACCAAAAAAGCTCATATGCCTGAATAATCAAGTTGACTATTATTATTAAGTATGACTTAACCAACAAAACCCTGGGCCGTGTCATCATAGTTGAATATCAATTTAGTGAAATCGCTAGGCCACAAATACCAAGTTTGGATAAACTTAGGGTATTTTTGGCTCATAATCACTGATAATTTTGATATGATACATAATAAATTTGCATCAGCTGATATTATTATTTCCCCACCAAATTACACAATGATTTAGGTCCAGTCAACTATTAAAAGCTTTTCTCTCCTTAAATGGTTAAAACCAGAGGGTAACCTTTTTTCCTTGGTCTCAACATCCAAACTTTTCTCAACCTTCAATATTATGCTACGTTAATGGCCTTTTGTACCTGAATAAACCTTTCTTCTTAAAATCCGCATTTTTATACTGCATGCTACAGTTAGCTCTGGCGTTTTGCCTTCGTTTCCTAGGCTGGTTCAACCAGCTATACTTTGATGTTTTCAAAAGTTCAACTTCTATGCCTGCTGCAACTCCAGCAACCTCAGTGAACCCAAAACAGCCTTTGTCTTCAATCTCATTCTCCAATCCCAAAGAAGGGTCATTTAGCCCATTTAGCGATGAGGCTTTAGATTTGACAGGTTTAAATTTATTTTTCCTGGCTGTTAGTTTATCATTTTTATAAGTTTTAATATAAAATTTTTTTATTTTTTTATGTTTTATATCTTTTCTTTTTTATGTTTTAATATCTCTTTTTTTTAATAAGAATCAATAGAGCTTACTAAGTGGATATGGGGAAAATTTAAAGAGTTAAGTATGTTTCAGGTTAATTCCAATGCTAGGATATTTGTTGATGAATATGTTAATTAGCATAGCTATATTCATCCCCTTCAAGCTTGGGGTATCTGCTGCATTGCTTGGCCCCTCAGCCTGATATTCTCAAGTATCTTTTGCTATACGGTTTAGGAACTACTTCAGATGCTTCAGTTATGACAACCTTACTCTGAGCAAGTTACCACATGTACGTTTGTATATTCTTCATTTGGTGCTTTAATCGAATTTGTTTTACTAGTAATCAAAGGGCCCCATGGCCCTTGTTTTTGTCAGCCAGGTGGGACTGGTGTTTTTGACAAAATAGAGCATCCTTCATCTATTTTCTTGTTCTTCTAACTCCACTTGCGCGTTATCTGGAAGGACTACATTAACGCTATGCTGATGGCTTTGGAAGCATAGTGTCCTTTACTATTGCAGTTATAGCAATTTATCTCATTTAATAAGCGTGAGGACCATGTATTTGAGGTTTGATTATTTTTTTACAAGTGGATCACTGACAGTATCATTAGGTTTGTAGGGTTTAAACAGAGGCAGCAGGTCCTGATCTGTATTTAGTTTTGGAAGGGCCATAATTTTATGAGCATCCGCGCAGATAATCAACCAATTCAGATGTTACAAGGTCCTGCAAGAAAGCAGGTAATAAGGTGTTTGACAAATTTTGTTAAGGTTGTACTTCATGTTGTAATGCAATCTTAGCATCAAATCGATCATAGCCTTTGCTCCTAAAAGAACTTGAGCTTCACAATAGAATCAATCTGCAAAATTATCGATCATTTCATCTTTCTTAAAGCTGATATTTGTGAATTTGGTACTTATAGTTGACATTCGTTCTGGACCTCCAAATTAATGAAGCATGGTACCTTTGACTTTGGCATAGGCTAGGTTTTCATTAATTGAGGCATAATTAACTCAATACTCATTCATCTAAGCAGTTGAACATAGTGGCCACTTTGTTAAAGTCACTGGCCCCATACATGGCCATTTCAAAGCTTTTATAGATTGAATTTATTTGAGGTACGCCAACCAGGGGATGGACAGTACCAAATCATAACACCCCAAAA